>JADRCD010223797.1:0-12335 GCA_019843815.1 Montemys delectorum | reverse complement strand
GTAGGCCCAGCATTGAAGGCAGAATAGTTATTGGGAGTTCAAGGCCAGTCTGGGTTACATTGTAAGGCTGGGTCCCAAAAAGAGAGAAACAGGAGCAGACTAAGTGGACCAGCTAGGACTCTTTGGACTTGGGTTATCATAAACGAGGAGCCTATTGACCTTAAAATCTTTCTTTTAAATTTTGAGAAGCCATCTGGAAAGCACCTCCTGGTGGGGACCTTCCTGAGGGCAATTTGCCACCTCCTCCTTCCTGAGCTCTGTACTCTCCTCCAAATCTGTCTCTGGCCCACTTTCTCCTCCCCCATTTTCCAGGCTCACTCCACAGCCTATCACCTCGTAGCCATGGAGCTCCAAGAACACAGCCCTCTCCCCACTCCAGCCTCAAATATTCGCCTTTGCCTGCCCGAGTGTCTTAAAATTCCACTCTGAGTCATCTTGGACTTTTTGGATTTCAGAAGATCTGGGGCAGGCCTGTGCCTGTTGCCCCTAGATACCCTCACATTTTTTTCCCCTGCCCTGTAGCCTGGGGAACCTTCCCTCCAGCAGGACAGCCCTCTCCAGTGGGAGATCAGTTTGTCCAATAGGAGGAGGACAAGAGGAAGAGGAGACTGGATAGCGACAGGCCTAGTAAGTGAGGCACCACGGATATCCAACTCTGTTCAGTGAGACTGGCTGTGCCCCGTAAGCTCTTCCTTAGCTGGCAGCACCCTGCAAACATCTGACAAAGTCAGCCTGATCAGAATCTGTCATGGCCCATCACAAAGTGTCCCTCAACGCAAGCGACAGAAACCAAAACTAACCAGAGGTAGTAATGGTGAACCTCTTTAATCCCAGCACTAGGAAGGCAGATACAGATAGATCTCTGTGAGTTTGAGGCCAGCCAGAACTACACAGTGACACAGACGCTGTCTCAAAACGGAACGAAGCAGAACAAAACACACAAAACCAAAGTGACCTGGTGGCATGGTGGCACATGCCTGTAATGAAGCAAAAGTAGAGAAATCTTGAGTTTGAGACCAGCCTGGGCTGCATAATGAGACCCTATTTCGAAAGTACAAATCAGAAATCAAAGCTACCTCAACACTTTACAAAGCTTCTTTAACGTAGATCTGATAAGCATAGACCTTGCCCGCAGCCTTTTGGGGTGGCTCAAGATCTCTCGTGCAGATATGGATGTGGTGGTTGAGGAACTCCACTGTTGTTCTTGCATGAACTTCCCTTAAGGAATCTTCAGTGGTTCCTAGAATGGATTTGTTGGAATGATGTATGAACTTAAAGGCATATATACAAAGTGAAAAATCCTTCCAGGTTTTTGGGTTGCTTCCCCATATCTTATTATCTTGTATATTTTAAGTATTTAAATAGTATTATCTCATATATTTAACTGATTCTAAATATTAATTAAATTAAAATAAATTTAAATAATAATAAACAAATAAGTGAAACATTTTATTACCTCGACAGTGTCTGTTAGTAACTCAGCTTTGAGTGCAGCTACTTCGTTTGCGGGCGAAGTCCAGCCTCCCCTCGCCACTTCATTCATTAATATTGTGAAATCGGCACACTAACAGGAACAGGTTTGCTCCTTCTTGGGCACGCAGTTCAGCCGAAGGCTGCAGGCACCGGTGCCTGAGCAAACTCAGTAGCTTCTGGTCTCTAGAATGTGTTCAGTGGGTTTGCACAAGGCAAGGCAGAACTGGCCAGTGCCAGCAGTGCAGTAGTTACAGGGGTGCTCCTGTAACTCAGCCAGGGCTCTGGCTTGGAAGCAACCATGGAGATCGGAGGAGGCTAGGAAGCCAGGCCTAGGTTCTGCAGGGGATTCAGTCTCAGCCTCTCTCTAGCCCCTTAGCTCTACTGCACATCTTCTGTCTTCTAACCTCCACTTTGAGGCTCCTCCCTGAGCATGCTCAGCCCCTCTAGGGCTTGTCTATGGGGCCATTTCAACAACATGACTCACATATGTAGGGACCGTGACCATTCAGGAAAGTTCAGGCTGATGCTTGGGACCTTGTAGATCCTTTACAAAGATTAGTCTTTGATACAGTGGAGACTGCTCAGGCTGAGTCATCAAAAAACCAGAGCCAGATGTGCTTTGCTACTGTTGAGCACACAAGCCATTTCCTCCGACTTGGTCCTCACACTCACACTTTATCAGTATGCAATGCCAGCCATCCATGGGACTGGCTTCGAGCATGCTGCTGCCATCTTACCTTCAGATTTTATGACCTGAGAAAACCCAGAGACATGTCTTTCCTCTCACATTTTGTCTGGGAGGAATAGGGAAGGGGATGCAGAGCAGGGTGGTGTTCCCTAACACTCTCTGGGGACCAGCTGTTGGTCAAGGGTCGAGGGTCCACAGTAAAGCCTGGGAAGATCTCTGAAGTAGAATGGAAAGGGTGGGGGGAGTCTATGCAGCAGTTCCAGGTTTTTGTCACGGAATGAGATGAGTAAAGAATTAGAAATTTATTTCAAAGCACAACTGTGCACTCAAGATTTGAGTGTGGGTCTCTAGAGTGAGTGTGTCACTGGGAATCTGGATAACTCATGGGTGACCTGAGCGGAGAGGGGACAATTACTCATGGAATGGGGAAGGGAAAACAAGGGGAATTCCGAGAGTGAATCAAGATTTTCCTAGAATCGTTTACTCCCCCTTTCTGTCCTTATATAGGGCTTTTGGGTGTAACATGGCATCAGATCCATGATGGCAGCAGGCAATTTTATAAATGACATGGAGATGCCATTGTAACGAAGCAAGGGACAGTCAGCAGTGCTCTAGAAGGCCGTCTTGGTCCCAGGGTGACCTGGTTCCTTTACTGCCTGAGTAGTCACGTGGTCTCATGGTGTAAGACGGTTCTGTAACTGATGTCCTCCAATCATGGTTTAATTTGTTATCTCTTTAGGCCTATGCAGCCTACCCTGGGCTTGGGGATGCTTACCTAGCCACTCAGCTTTCTGGCCTTGCCCACACTTGGGCTCTGTGCTGAATCATGGAACCATTCTTGTGAGTCTTGTGACCAGGGAAGCGCCTACCTCGAAGAGCTCTGGAGTTGTGACTCTCTGGCCCTAGCGGGTCAGAAGACTTCCCCAGGGAACCTTTTAAACCATGCCCGAGCCTCTACACTTTATCTCAAAAGAGTCTGATTCGTTAGGCAGGTTGATGTGTCTTGCTTTACCTTAGGAGTTTCAGCTTGCTTGCTTACTTTTATGTCATGAAGAAGAAGCAGTTAGGACAAAATCTCCTCACCTTCATACCCCAAATGTGGCCCTTGAAGGGACAGCCTCTGCCTGACCTGAGCTGACAGAAACCTGAAGCCCCACTCCATTACCCAGTCATAGTGCAAGTAGCAGGGGTGGATGTGTACAGTCTCCTCTGCAGGAGTCAGTCAGCTGGGGAGTCCGGGCATCTGGATTTCTGAATTGGCTCTTAAGTCTGGGCAGGGGGAGAGATCCTCGATAAATAAGCATCCAGATGATTCTAATGAGTTGGGATAATGTTTTTTAAGCATGTTTTTTTTTTTTTTCACTCTGTGATTGGCAAATAGGGCTCAATGGAGAATGGGCTCACCATCAGGTGAACTCTGTTGTCAGTCTGTTGCTCTTGCATCCAAATATTTTCTGCTGAGGCTGCTCTTGCCAGTCAAAGTCAAGTCATATTCCTTGGCCTGGCATTATCATCAACATATCTTCCTCCTCCTCTTCTTCATCTCTTTTCTTCTTAGAAACCGGATCACATTCCGTAGCTTTGTAATTCACTATGATGCCTAGGCTACTCTGCAACTCATAGTAGTCCTCCTGCCTCAGCTGCCCAAATGCTAGGATTAAGGAGATGAGTCAGTACGCCTAGTTGTCCAGACCTTTAGCTGCCTGAAAGTTACCTGTCCCTAACTGTTCTATCTTTCAAGGCTGCTTTTTCTGGCAGCTCAGAGTCAGAACAATGTGTGCCTACTTCAAGCTCAGAAAGGACCAGCTCAGGATTGTATCACTCGCTTGGTGGAATCAAGCAGCTGGAGAGTATGAGGTCTGGAAAGCACAGGGTAGGGTGTGGGCCTACGGGGCAGCAGATGGGAACATAGTCTGTGCAGAGCCTGGTTTCTTTTCCTGGACATTAGAGAGCAAGGCCACAAGAAGTCACAGGTTACAACTTTGTGTCTTTCCTGTGGTGACCGTTTCTCCCTTCCTGTCTTAGTCACTGTTCTATCGCTGTGAAGAGGGAGCATGGTAGCTTGGTCCTGGAGCTGAGAGCTTTATGTCCTGATCTGCAGGCAGGCAGACAGGGGTAGGGGTGGGGGACAGACAGACAGACAGACAAACAGATAGACTGGGGGTAGCATAAGGTTTTGAAACCTCAGAGCTCATGCCTCAGTGACACATTTCCTCCTCCTACAAAGCCACACCTCTTAATCCTTCTAATCCTTTCAAAGACCTTCACTCCCTGATGACTGAACACTCAAATGCAGGAGCCTGTGGAAGCCATTCTTATTCAAACTACCTCACTTCCTAAGACTCACCCCTGCTGCCTTTGCTCAGATCATTTCCATCAGTCCCTGACTGACGGTGGATTTCAGAGGAAAGCCTTGATGAGGATGCCAAGACAGCAGCCATCCCACAAACTGATATATAGTTTCAGATCCATATAAATCTATGGTTTAGGTCTCTTCAAAAAGTACCAGCTTAAAACCCAGAAAGGAAAGAATAAAGTAATATGAGGGAAATTTAAAAAACTGTTTTGGAAGAAGCAAGGAAAACCTGGGAAAGCATACGGTACTCCGGTACTCCGGGACTCATTAGTCGCTGAGCCAGGATCTCTTGTCAGCAAGCGCCCGGCAGCGTCACAACGCATGCCACTGTGGGTAAAATCCAAGAAGGGGCAGAGTGATGGGGATACAAACACAGGCCACTGTGGATGTGAACCATCTGCAGCCTCTGCTCTGGGGGCAGCAAGGAGGCATGAGACCCACGCTTTCCCACGGAGTGACCATCACATAGAGAAGCCAGTGTCTACTGGGTCACCTAGACACACTGCAACATCCTATATCTTCTTGCTCTGGTTTAGAGAATTAAAGTATGCTCCTTGCCTTTGGGCTCCAGACCTGGGAGCATAGTGGGCCCCTCATAACTAGTCCAGGCTGAGGGGCCAGCACCAGGAGAGCTCAGGTTGGCCCCTACTTCTCCCACTAGTTATTTGATTGTCCTTAATATTTATAACCCTCTCCTTATTCTTATCTGAAAAGGGGGGGATAATTTGAGTGTTTTTTTGTTTTGGGGGTTTTTTTTGTTTGTTTGGTTTTTTTTTTCAGAATAGTCAGGAGGAGCTCTTAAGAAAACTCATGTTAACACTTTAGTGCTGTGTCTCACATGGAGCCAGCACTTAACACCTGGAGATGACTATTACATTATTGTTTGAAAAAAAAAATGAGGATAACACCACAGACTCCAACACAGCTGTGAGTGTCAAACAAGATGGGAAATATGTGTTTGGAAAGTTTAAAACCTGTTACATTTGGTCTCATATGTCATGGGGTCCCGGGATAGTAGAGGAAACACTGTTGACACTTCTGGAGTTTAGTTCCAGCTCTATCTCACTGTATGATCTTGAGTTCCCCTACACACACACACACACACACACACACACGCACACGCACACTTTTAAAACTGATTTTATGTGTCCAAGTGTTTTGACTGCAAGTATGTCTATGCACCAAGTGCATGCACTGCCTGCAGAGGCCAGAAGGCAGTGTTGGATCCTCTGGAACTGGACTTGCAAACAGTTGTTTGGAAGTGTGTGTGTGCTGGGAGTGATCTGCAAGAACAGAAAATACTCTTCACCACTGAACCATCTCACCAGCCCTCCTTAGTTAGTCAGTCTCTGTCTGTCTGTCTGTCTGTCTGTCTGTCTGTCTGTCTCTGTGTCTCTCTCTCTCTCGCTCGCTCTTTCTCGATCTCTCACTCTCTCACTCTCCATTTATTTATTCAATTTATATGAATACACTGTAGCTGTCTTCAGACACACCAGAAGAGGGCATCAGATCCCATTACAGATGGTTGTGAGCCACCGTATGGTGCTGGGAGTTGAACTCAGGACCTCTGGAAGAGCAGTCAGTGCTCTTAGCCACAGAGCCATCTCTCCAGCCCCCTTAGTCTATTTCTTAATCAGGCTGTGTCTCATGGTATCTGCTCTGTGACGTTATTATAAGGGTTAATGAGAAAACATCCTTGGAACAAGGCTAGACACAGTCTTACAGCTCAACAGGAGTTTGCTTGCTGTGGCTCCCGTGTACTGGGCAGAGGTGAGAATTTTTTTTAAGTGACAGTTAAATGAGAAGCTGGAGCGTTTTCCTCCATGTCATAAGGGGACCCGCACTGAAAGTTGAAAGTGAGCAAGAGCAAAACTATCTGAATCTGTGGCTTGGGGAAATGAGTCAGTTGTCACTGTGAAGAGCAGAGAGGTATGGGGACAAAGAGGAGGCAGCCACTGTCCGCTCTGCAGGAACTAGACCACAGACCTATTCCCCTTCAAGACCAGGCAGAGCCCTCCCCAGGCAGACACTGTTCTGGTACCCGCACTGTTGACCCTGAGAAGTTGCTTTTATTCTTCTTAGTCAACATAGGGGGAAGCTGAGGCTCCTGAAGGTTGGGCCTGTGCTCAGCCCCACAGATCATCAGCTATAAAGTAGGGGTCTGGGGTTACCCTCCTCACTGCCTGTCAGTTCATGCCAGTCTGGCAGTGCAAACATAAGTGTGATAGATTTCCTTGGTGGGACAGTCCTGCAGGGAGCAATGATGTCTCCCTCTGTGGGAATGTGCAGGGGGCTAAGCATGCTTGGGTAGGGGGTTTTCCCCTTCCCCTTCCCCTTTTCTGTCTTTTGTAGTTCCCATTTTCAGCTCCGAGGCCTGCTCTTAGGGGAGACCCCAAGTTCTGGGAGAGGCTTCACACTCCTTCTTCTTCATTTCACCCCAAAAGTCCCGGCAGAGGGTAGCTTAGCAGGGAGGCTCCTGAGCTCAGCTGGGTTGATCAGAATGAACCTCCCTGTCCCCAGATGTTCTTGACCGATAAGACTTCAATGATACCACTCCCAGGGGCTGGGATTCTCAAGGAAGCTAAACTACAGGTTTGCCTCAGACCAGAGGGAAGAAGGCTGAGCTGTGGTATCGTGGGGCCTCAACCAGTTGGGGAGGTCTGGGGATCCGTAGGAAGAGGTGAGAGCAGTGGTTCTCAACCTATAGGTCAAGACTCTTTGGGGGGGGGTCAAACAACCCTTTCACAAGAGTAGAATATCAAACAATCTGCATATCAGATATTTACATTACGATTCATAATAGGACAAGTGATATAAAAAGGTACAGGAAGCTGTTGGGTCCACCCAGGTAACAGGTAGAGACCTTGAAACTCATACATCAGGAGAGGACAGCTGGCTGGTCCTGACCTCTCTTTCTTCTTCTCAAGATCAAGGGTCCCAAGATTGCTCACTTCCTTTTCTGTCTTCTCTAAGCGAGAGAACATCTATCTCTCTGCACACACGTCTACACTGCCAGACTTCAGCCCATTGGTACGGCAACCCAGGGGTATAGACAACAGAAGCTAGTTACAGAGGAGGACCCAACACATGGAAGATTCCAGAAAGTCCCCTGTGATGGTTTGTATTTGCTTGGCTGAGGGAGTGACACTATTCGGAGGTATGGCCTTGTTAGAATAGGTCCCTTGTTGGAGTAGGTGTGTCACTGTGGGCATGGGCTTTAACACCCTCATCCTAGCTGCCTAGAAGTCAGTATTCTGCTAGCAGCCTTCAGATGAAGATGTAGAACTCTCAGCTCCTCCTACATCGTGCCTGCCTGGATGCTGCCATGCCCCTGCCTTGATGATACTGGACTGAACCTCTGAACCTATAAGCCAGCCCCAATTAAATGTTGTCCTTATAAGAGTTGTCTCAGTCATGGTGTCTGGTCACAGCAGTAAAACCCTCACTAAGACAACCAGAAAGTCCCTTGTACAGACACTTAGTGGGAAAAGAGATGTGAGGCTGTCCCCGAGGTGACCCTGAGGAGACTGACCACCTTACCTCAGCCAACACCATTCAGTGTGCTGTGTGGGATTCAGGTCCCCCACCATCAGCTTCAGAACACTTCCTTTCTTTAGGACAGTATATGAGGAGAAAATCAGGTAGAATTAGGCTCTTTCTAATTTCATCAGGAGGGACAATAGAGTTAGTGCCCTTCTGCCGGAGCATTCATAGCCAGAGGAACTTCTTTATTTCATTTTTTCAGAGCTCCGAAATGTTTTCACTACTAGATTGGGTAGTAAAGCCCTGTTAGGACAAATGCTATTACTGAGAAGTGTTCAGTTCTAATAGAGAGATTTCCGTGTCAGCAGTCAGCCTATGGAGTGGGCTTTATTAACAGGGTCAGAGGCAAACTCCAACCTGTGTTCTCCCCGCTCCCCTGGTACCAAAGTGACCTTCCATGGAGAGGGATGTGTGTGTGTGTGTGTGTGTGTGTGTGTGTGTGTGTGTGTGTGTAGGTCCAGATGGGTGAGGGGGGTAGGGGAACAGGAGCAAAGAGAGGATGAATGGAGGGGGGTGCTGGAGAGATGGCTCATCGGTTAAGAGCACTGGCTGCTCTTCCAGAGGTCCTGAGTTCAAATCCCAGCAATTGCATGTTGGCTCACAACCATCTGTAATGGGATCTGATGCCCTCTTCTGGTGTGTGTCTGAAGACATCTACAGTGTACTCATATAAATAAATAAGTTTAAAGAGAGGATGAATGGATGCTGAGCAATGGATGCTGACGAATGGAAAGGAGGATGGAGGCTTGGCTCATCAGAGTGTCAGCCCCTCGCGTTAGTACTGGAGAGCTATGCAGAGCCGGTACTGTAAGGTAGCATTCCTTGGGCTGCACATGTTAGGTTCTCAGAGCCCATTTGATTGATCCAGCAGGTAACAGTCTCCAGCTTCGAAAAGGAAAGAAAGAAATTCAGAACAGAATAGAAAACATCCACGTGCATCCTTGGCAGAGAGAAAGAAGATCGATGAAACCTGGTTCACCACCAGCTTCAGAGTTGGCTCAAGGGGTCAAGTGCTTGGTGTACAAGCATGAGAACCTGGGTTAGGATCCCCGGCGCCCACCTAAAAGCCATGTGTGGTGGCCGGTGTCTAACTCCAGTGCTGGAGTGGTAGAAAGCAGATCTCTAGAGTTTACTAGGCCTATAACCTCAGACAGGCTAGCCATCAGCCAGCTCTAGGGTAAGTGAGAGACCCAGTCTCAAAAGCAAGATGGAAAATGCTACTTGAGAAACATATCCAACCATTGACTTCTGGCACACACATGCATGAACACCACACACACACACACATACACACATACACATACACGAACACACATGCATGAACACCATACACACACACACACACACACACACACACACACACGAACTCACACACACACACACACACACGAACGTGCACACACACACATACACGAATACACACACACATACATGTACACCACACACATATACACACATACTCGAACACACACACACACACACACACACACACGAACGTGCACACACACATGAATGTACATGCAAATGCACACACAAATGCACATACATACATGAATGCACACCCAATGCATACATGTCCATAATTACATGAACATGTAACACACACAAACACATACCTGTAAATAGGGGGAAAAGATCTTTCAATTTTCCATATGTGGAGGGCCCTATTACCAGTCATGAAGAAAAAAATGTTCTACTGTATTTGGGCTGGCCCAGCTCAGGGAATTTCTTGCCACGATCACCTCCATTTTGATTTTAGGAACCCTGAGATTGAGTGAGGCAAGGTCACCCGACTTGTGAAATTCACCAGATCTGGGACCAGGGCCTGGTTTCTAGGCCAGGCCTCATTCCTTCAGCTGCCTTTGTCTTTCCGGGTCAGCATGTGGTGAGGTACAGTAGATATGCAGCTCCAGAGCCGAAGCTCTCATCTGCTCTGGGCACTGCATAAATCACTCAACCCTAGAGCCTCGGTGTACTCATCTATCGAATGGGCCTGTGCAAGCCCACTGGGGCTGTGGTAAAGACACTGAAACACACAGAAGCTTGGCGTCTCTGTCCTGTGCCTGAGGGACAGTCATACTGCCTGGCTGGACTTGCTGTCCCATCGAAAAGAGGAGGTACTAGTACCTAATCTCTCTTGAAAGGGGAGCAGAGCCTTTCCCCTCTGTCCCCTAGAGGCTACCCACGAAGTAGGACAACCTGGACAGTAGTAGTCCATAGAGATTCAGACGGCCTGCCAAGCAGGGCTTAAGTCCTTATTTCCTCCCATATTTGCTATGGTTTGGGCCTAGGGGAGCCAGACTGCCTTCTTCCGGGTCACTGGAACTCCCCAGAGTCCACCAGTTTCACCCTTTGTGTAGGTAAGGGAGGTGGTAACAGCCAGGAAGGGACAGGTGGAAGTAGGGAGGCAAGCAGCCAGGCCCGTCGTGCCATTTCCCCGAGCCCATTCATCCTCAGCCTTTGGTCTGCCTGTTGCCTCGAAGCTCTGAGCTGGAATAAGCGGCACCTCCCCACCTCCCTTTTCGGAACAGATAATACAAAACAAAACAGGGTGTAAATGTTTGCTTTCTTTCGTTCGCTCACAAATATTTGGTGCTTACTGCGTCCTGGCCGTTGCAGAACCATCCCAAGGATACTGAGTCGTGATTTACCTGAGGTGGAAGCGCGCGCAGTGGGCTTCTGGGTGCTGGCTTCTGGTTTCACCAGCTATCCAACCAGCCTTTGTTGAATTTGCCTAGCAGGTGCACAGAGGGGGAAGGGAGTGAGGGTATTTCTAGGCCTGCATGCCAGACCCCTCCTAGGGCTTGAAGATGGATTACGTGTTCACTCTAGGAGGAGAGCTGGAGCTTCAGAGAGCGGGCACTGGGGAGGATGGGCGATGTGATCTCTGCAGGTGCTGAGGGATTAGTCCCGGGGCAGGTGGGCCCCTAAAGGCCCTCTGTTTAACTCTGCCATTCTCTTATTCAGAGAGGACAAAACTAAGGTCTGAAAAGGCAGAAGGGAGCCACCTGCATGGGGCAAACCTGTGGGTCTTAGTCCCTCTGCACGGGCGTCAGGCAAACCAACCCAGAGCTGCGGCTTCTAAGCCTTGACTCAGCCAAGCCCACAGTGGGGTGAACGGGGCTTTTTGGGGTTCTCTGGGTATCCAAGCACCAGAAGATCTTGAGGAGGAGGTTCTAGAATGTTCTTCATCTTTCAACTAGCTGCTGCTGCTTACAATTTGCTTCCTGTTGAGCACGGGGCTAGAAGCCCCTGGCCACATTACCAGCCTCCAAGGACAGAAATGCAAGAGGCTGCCTCTGACCCTGGGGGGCCTCTCTGGGCTTTTGTTTTGGCTCCTAAGGAACTAGACTTGGAACTTGGAAGGGAGAGGATGTTGAGAGGGGGGAACCAGAGCCTGTGGAATGAGCTGTTCAGCCTACAGCCTGTGGCAGCACTGGACGATCTACCAGGATGGGTGCGGGAAAGCAGGGCAGGGGAGGGAAAGACCTCCTCCCGTTTGGATTCGGGGCCTGTTGTAACTCTTGGGTCTTAAGAATAGACTGCCAAGATCCTGTCAGTACCTGCCCAGCCCCGTACCAGTCCCAACCCCGAGGACTCTTCTGTTTGCATTGTTTCATGTAACCCACACCCAAGCAGGAGAATAAAGATAGCCAGCCCTGCCCACCACCGCCTGCCCTCCCCACCCGGGTGACTCAGGCTGGGCGCCTGGTGGCAGCCGCTCTGCTCTCTGGCCTGCTCAACTGCCTGCATCTGCTCTCGATTTGCTGTCCATGTCTTTGTGACCTCAACGAGGGCGATTTCCCCCTTCCCCGGATTTAAAAGAAATGGTACCTTTCTCGGCCTGTGGTATACAGATTATTATAGCGTCTGCCTGCTTCGGGGGTGCGAGAGGGAAAGTGGACTTGCCTGAGGCTGCTTTAATTGCGATGTACAGCTGCCTGAGGTCCCCTGTCCACTCTGGCCGGTCCTGAGCCAAACCAGTTTTCCATGGCCAGGCTGGGCCTGGTTTCCACACCGGTTCCTGTCAGGAAGTTCCTCCGCCCAGTGTGTGCTGTTAAATAGGATCCTTTTCATTCCTTTTCCTCTATAAACCTTCCTTTCAGGTCATTCTGGAGGGAGAGTGGGGATGTGGCAGGGGGCAAGGGGGTGGCAGTAGGCTTCGGTCCCAAGAGGGAAGTGGCTGGCAGGAGCCTGGCCTGGGTCAAATACCCAGGGCCCTAGTCCAAGGACAATGCCTAGAGCCACTTCCTCCTCTGCAGAGTGTGCCAGCTG
>JADRCD010223796.1:0-25771 GCA_019843815.1 Montemys delectorum | reverse complement strand
CTGTGTAGTCCTGGCTGCCCTGGAACTCACTCTGTAGACCAGGCTGGAATCCACCTGTCTCTGCCTCCCAAGTGCTGGAATCAAAGGCGTGCGCCGCCACCACCCGGTCACTCTTCGTAATTAAGCAATTTTGGTTGAAAATTATCCATCTATGATCTATGGATTTTTAAAGGCAAGTCTGAATCTTCAACCTAAGAAAAAACATAATGTACGTTGTGGTTTGGAGCTGGTGTATCCATGAGAGACTAGTGTTGAAAGCTCCTTCTCAACAGTGTTACTGAGAGATCAGTCCACAGTGAGTTCGCAGTTGGTGACCTTAGGCTTATGGGAACTGAAAGCAACATATTGTTGCTTTATCAGTTTGTCCCTTGTTGTAGCCGCGCCCCCTCCCCCTCTCCCTGGTTCAGGGGTGGGTATTTATGCTGTAAGGTAGAGGTGGAGGTGCAGAGGGAACCTTATAAGATCAAACAAGGAGTGAAACCTAATAACTGCAGAATAATACATTCTTACTAGGGTTGATGGTGGGGGAGGGGAAGCAAGCCAACTCCTGCATCTTCATATTTAAGGTATCTGGGGTTGACACTCCGGTAAGCCTCCCTCTGTAACCCTGGGTCATTACAGTGCCAGGTCACTGGAGGAGTACCCTTGAGCACATCTGCACAGTGCCTTCCTCTGGCCTCTTCCTGACTGCTTAGATGGGCAGCTCTCCTCGGGCACACCCTTCCACCAGGGTGTTCTTGCTTTGTCTCAAACTTAAAAGCAATTGAACCAGCTGATCTCTGTAAGCCAAAAATAAAGCCTGCCTCCTTGTAATCTCTTCCCTCTGCCCCGTTGTCAGAGCAACGGAAAGCTGACTAGCACATTGTCTCCGTGTCCATGCAAATGATTTTGAGATAGCTCGCTATAACCCCTGAGCTCCAGTGGAGCACCTCGGTGCCAGGTCACTTTCAAAGGCTGCTCTGATAGAGGAACTCAGCCATTCCTCACGTCTTCTGAGGATCCAGGAGGAAACAGGGTAGGCGTGGAGACATGAGTGGGTAGAGGTCCACCAGCCCATCATTGTATTTACATCAGGGAAGAACTTTAATTCAGGTCTGTTCGTACCTGCACTTGAGTACTGCTGGGATAATTAGATACTCCGGCTATGTGGCCTGGACAGTGCCTCTTGCATGGATACAAGAAACAGTCTCTTTACAAAGACGAATCTGGTTCCTGAGATCGTGGGACGCTGCACTGTGCTCTTCAGTCCTCACTAGCCAGGCTTTATGAAGCTGCTGCTATACATAAGACTACACAGAAAGCCACGTGGGGGTTCCTTCCTCCAGTCACATCTAAGGTCGGTGATTCAGTGGCTGATCTAGAAAGACCATGTGCACCATCACAACCCCAGGGAAGATTCTCTGTAGTAAGCTCTTATATACCATGCTCCTGCCCAATGAGTCAAGCACTTAGCAAATTCTGTTTTCTGTTGTGGTGTGACCAACTTGACCTCAGAGGTATACAGTTGGTGCTTAATAGATGCTCTGAGAGTATCACGCTCATTTAGCACTTAATTTCTAGGTTGACTCATTAGCTGTTGCTTGCAAGCTTCCACTGTACTAAGTAAGGTAAGCACTCTAAGACGTACAGGCCAGCTCCAGGAAATGCAGAGTCACTACAATTCCACATTTTCTCTGTTAGAAAAGAACTTGGAGAAAGTGCTAGAGAAGAGGTTAATGATGTATTCTTGGAAAGCTAAGCCAGGTCTTTCTGGGAAGCAGCTGGATTCTATCTGCTTTATTGGAGAAGGCAAGGTCATGTGGGTAAGGAACATCTTCACACATAGTGTAACAAAGACCTTCTAGGAGCGCTTGCCAAGAAGGCAGGCAGCTATTCTCTCTTTATCACAGACAAACAGAGAACCTATGAAGACACAAGTGTGTCCAGAACCCACAGATCTAGCTCCTGATCTAACCAGTCTAACTGCCTCTCCCGTACACTGGTGCCCACCTCGGCGGCCCTGGAGGAGACCGGTATTTCTTATTTGCACAGTTAAAATGAGTCAAGCAACTCGCTTTGTCTAATTTATTGTGTTTTCCCCTTTCAGTTTTTATAATTTTCATTTGTGAGGACAAAGTTCTCTGAAACTTCCCTTCCAAGAATCTTTTTGTTGTTGTTGTTGTTTTTGTTTTTCGACAGGATTTCTCTGTGTAGCCCTGGCTGTCCTGGAACTCATTCTGTAGACCAGGCTGGCCTCAAACTCGGAAATCCACCTGCCTCTGCCTCCCAAGTGCTAGGATTAAAGCCATGTGCCACCACTCCCCTCGTTTCTTCTTAAAACAGCCACTGAACAAAATATTATTACAAGAAATTATTCATTCATTCTTTTTCCTTGTTTATTCTAACCTAAAAAAGAAAATCAATGCAGAACAATTATGACAGAGTCTTCAAGGGAATAATAGATACTACAGATTTGGGGTCAAATCCACTCTGTATCCTAAAACACAGTTTTTTTCAACCCTAACTGGACAAGGAAATAACAGCTTTGTTTTTTTAAAGATAAAGGAACGTTTAAAATTTTTTTTAAAAAGTTTCTAAACCCTTCCATTTAGGATAATTTTTTTTCTCCTAAATTAATATAGCCATTTTGTTTCAACGCTTTCTTTATAGGGTAGGCACAAAGAATAAGGACTTCACGACCATGTGCCTCTATTCAACTAAGAAGCTGAGAACAAACGGAAAAAGGAGGGAAGAGATGATAAACCGAAGAATGCAAATACCAGGAATTTTGAGGGTGGAAGTAGGCTGTAGAACAAGGGAAACCACACAACCTCAGGCTGTACATACTGTAAATCACTGATTGGGAGTTCGCCCTGGAGTTTAGAAGGGAACACCTGCTTATGAAGCAGAAAGGAAGGAGGAACATTTCAGCATCCTGTGCTGTGCACTTAGACCTAAGGAAAGGCTGCCCGTATGAATGTTTGAGCACTCTCCACTCTGACTTCACCATCCCCAACCTTCCATATTCTCAATACCTCCTGTCTACAGCTCAATCGCATGCAGCAGCTGCCAATGGCTGGCGTTCTTGGACTCCTGTTGTCCCCAGGAGTGCCCCTGCCTCCCAGAATGCCTGCGTGCCAAGAGTCAGCCACATCTGGATACATTGGAAGATGTCAGTTGGGCCTCAGGATTGCTGCTGGTGGTAAGAGGCCTCTTGCTGGCCCCGACACAGGAGCTGTGGGAAACCCAAAAACAAAGTGGTCAGCTGCGCGAACTGCAGCCGGGGCACCTCTACTAGTAAGGAACTAACAAGAACTCTGAGAATCCTCCCCACTCCTCTACACTGAATTGTGCCCACACAACTGGGGAGAGTGGGCACCTCCCCACCCTTTACCCCAAGTAAGTTTCATCTGCTACTTTTTCTCAAGTAGGAGTTAATCACTAGTGAATTAATGAATGCACTTGTGGCAGTTGCAGTGAATTAATGAATGCACTTGTGCCAGTTGCAGTAAATTAATGAAAACAATTATGCCAGCAGATTTGAAAACTGCCCTGTCCATACGTAAGGATGTACTGTAGTCATTGTCGGGAGAGAATGGACAACTTGGTTTTGCATCTACCTGGAAGGAAATTAGGAAATAATAGCCCGCCCACCCCTCAGCACATAGTTCCCTCCCATCCTACTTAAAACCTCGTGCATTTTATTTATATTTATTTATTTATAGTGAAGTTTATTTTTAAGAAATCACACTTTAAATTACTTCCCAAAGAAAGCTGGCCTTTCTTATTCTTTTCAGATTGGTCCAAGAAATGCTACGTCAATATGTATGACAAATAGATACAAAAAACAAGCTCTCTTTTCATTTTGTTTTTTAATCAATACCCGGATAATGACCAGAAGCAAAAATCCACCGGTGCGTCAGCAAGCAGGATGCTCGGCCCTTCAGCGCCATCCTCCCCCGGCAGTCCCTGCAGCTCCAGGCCACTACAGCAGGTAAATAATGTAGGACAGAACCACCAGGCCTATGATGGCAAAGAACATGAGGATGAAAATATCCAGCATGGCTCAGTACTAAGCAGAGGAGTCCCCTAGATCCCAGGAAGGTGGGAGCTGCAGGCGTGGAGGTCGGTCAGCGCGGAGAAATGGCTCCGATTCCCTCTCGCTTCCTGTTCCCTCCCCCTCCCGGGGACCTGAGGCTAAGAGATGCTGCAACTCCATCAGCATACTCTCCACCTCCACCATCACCGCCAGCCAATCACAATGCCCACGGTGGGTAACCAGGGAACAGCTACTTTTAGACCAGGCAAAACCAGAGAGGTTCAATTTCTTCCCAGGAAGCCAGCCCCGCCCCTTTGTGTGGAAAACGACCTCTCTATTTAGATACAGTTTCTGCACTGAGTGGGCTGCTCCGGAAGGCGTGAGTGGAGGATCTCTGCAGACCCCTTTGGAATGGATTCTTCTGCCTGCCTCTTTCCTTCTTCCTCTCACACATCTCTGGAACTCTTATCTCAGATAACTAACTGTTGCCAGTTTTGTGGGCCATGGGCTAGTTCAAAGAACATTGAGGAAGGTCTCATGTGGGTCTTTGGGGGGAGATTGGGGGTGAGGAGGCGGCTACCCTGGGCATGGACGTACTGTGCTGGGTATTGCACGTGTGGGATCATTTCAACCAGTCTGAAGTCTTTTATAGCCCGAGCTCAAGGGTGGTCAGGAGCGTGCCTGATAAATTTAACAACTTGTCAATAGAGGGCAGGAGTCAAAGCAAAGTTCTCGTATTCCTAAATGCATACTCTCTTGGAGTCCACCTGACACTGGCTTGTCATGTTGGTCTGGGAGATCCTTGGAGCCTAGGCTCATTTGTGTCACATGAAGTCTCTCCTCCCCTTTTGTGCTGCCCTTACCCCCATTTGTTTTCTCTGGATTTTCCGAATTTACCCCGTGTCATCCTCAGAGAAAACAACAAGAAACCCACCCACCTCACTCCTGGGTATGTGTCTAGAAATGCAAATCCAAGTGGAGTTTTGTTGTTTCCTTTTTGTATTATTATTAATTATTGATGTTGTTTTATTTTGTCTTGAGACAGTCTCAAGTAGCCCAGGCTGGCCCTTGACTGGTTTTACCTGCCTCTTACCTCTCAACCTCCTGAGCGTTGAGAGATTACAGAGAGCTTTCAGATGGCTTCTTCTAAGGGAACAGTCTTACTAAAACTCAGTGATAGCGCTCAAAGGGTATGGGTGTCTTACACCAAACCTGACAACCCGAGTTCAATCCCTGGGGCCCCGGAAGTGGAAAGACAGCACTCTTATAAGTGGTCCTGTGATGTCCACATGTGCCCTCTGTTGTACACACACACACACACACACACACACACACACACAGACATAAACAATTATGTTAAAAAACCCACACCTCGGGGCTGGTGAGATGACTCAGCGGGTAAGAGCACCCGACTGTTCTTCTGAAGGTCCTGAGTTCAAGTCCCAGCAACCACATGGTGGCTCACAACCACCCGTAACGAGATCTGACGCCCTCTTCTGATGCGTCTGAAGTCAGCTACAGTGTACTAATGTATAATAATAAATAAATCTTTAAAAAAAAAAAAAAACCCACACCTCTGGGGCTGGAGAGATGGCTCAGTGGTTAAGAGCACTGACTGCTCTTCCAGAGGTCCTGAGTTCAATTCCCAGCAACCACATGGTGGCTCACAACCATCTGTAATGAGATCTGACGCCCTCTTCTGGTGTGCGTTTGAAGACAGCGACAGTGTACTCACATAAAATAAATAAATCTTTAAAAAAAAAAAAAACCCACACCCCACAGTGTTGTATTTTGATGCTTTCTGCGTGTTGTGCACCAACTGTTTCTTACTAAAAAGGAAAGAATTTCTGTAGGCCAGTTTCTAAGGTCTGGCATCCTTAGCCTCACCCCAAATATTTTCTTTGAAGGGCCCAGGCATATTAGTAACCCCCTTTCTAACAGGAACTTAGGCCACTCCCAAGAGGGGAGCCCTCCTGAGCAGGCAGTCCAGCAGACAAGGCCACACACTCGTCCCAGGCTCTTCTGCTGCTATGGGGAAGAAGATTAAGGTGCCAGCTTCCACCTGCTTCCGGGAGCACTCCCCACACTCACTCAGCCATTCGCTTCTCCAGATTACTTAGCTCTCGCCTTGCCTGCTGTTCCCGAGGCCAGAGAATGCATTCCCGTGAAACCCGGGTAGGAAAGGCCCCTCTCTACAAAGCCTCTGGCAGGGTGGCTACCGACCCGGAGTCAGGGCCCAGCCGTGCTGTATTCCTTACCACAGATGCCTTCCCAGATCCACGGAGCAAGAGGCTGCGGTGTTGGCAGTCAAGCTGGCTGGGGACCGGCCATCATGGGGCTGTGAGATGGGAGGGAAGATGGCCTCCTGTCGCCTGCCAGACCACTCTGTGGAGGGTTTATCCACGCTCCTTGGCACTGCAGGCTGTCCTACTTGCCATCGATTTAACAATTCAAAGGTGGCAGTGGTAAGCATTGGGCTAGAACACCTGAGCTGAGCTCACTGGTTGGCTTGAACTCTTGTAGAGCAGCCTGCTTCCTGAGGCCAGGAACTTGAGGCCAGGAACTTGAATCCTGGGAACCCTGAGAACACTGGCTAGAAGGAAGGAAAATGCTTAACTGAAGAGGGGGGAACAGTGGGAGGGGGCTCTGAATTCAGGGATATCAGCCTCCTGTGTGACAATACCCCAGGCTGGGTAGAGCTGTCACTGGTAAATGCCACTGAAAGGCTGGGCTATGTCCTCAAGGAGAAAGCAAGTGTCAGGGTAGGAAGAGCAAGTGACTTTGGTTTCTTTATATTTTTTGATTTTTTTTTTTTTAATTTTTTCGAGACAGGGTTTCTGTGTAGCCCTGGCTGTCCTGGAACTCACTCTGTAGACCAGGCTGGCCTCAAACTCAGAAATCCGCCTGCCTCTGCCTCCCAAGTGCTGGGATTAAAGGTGCCGGCGACTTTGGTTTCTAGAGTCGTCCTTTGAGGAGTAGCTGAGTTCACTGTCCCAGGTCAATGGCCCCTGGCAATGGGACCCACACAGAAGTTACTTCAGAGTCAAAGAGGAAGAAGCCTAGTCCGCAGCAGGTAAAAATTACACTTTTATTTGAGTCACCAGGATAAAGATTCACTTTGTGGTTCAAGTCAATGTTTAAAATCATAACAGGCCAGAAAGAACTGATCCCAAGCACGAGGCCAGGAGGGAGGGGACCAAACAGACCAAAGAAAGATGACAACCCGATATAAAAGATGAGTGGGTGGCTTCAGACACACACACACACACACACACACACACACACACACACTCACTCATACACAGATGAAATGTTGGACAGAGGCGGACTTCACAGGGTCACTTCTGTTTCTGTTTAAATACAGGCTCTGTGGGGTGGTACTTCTTGTCTTGTATCCAGCTATTAGGAAATAAAATGTCCCCTGAAGGGACATGAGGAGGGAAACAGGAAGCAGCACGGGGGAGAACTCAAGTCCCTCACCATGGGGCTTCTTGCATTACAGGATTGGTCCACAAAGGTTAAGTTCACAGTCTAGCCAAGGCGCCTTCTTTCCTGGGTTTTGATTGGCTGAAAAGACTTTTACAAAGGAGGAGACCGTGGGCTTGGGGATTCTGTGCTCTTCTAGGGTGGACGCTTCTGGAAACGTGTGGACTCCAGCAGGCTTGGGGCCCTCAGCACCTTAGGTAGTTCCTCTTCCCTCTGCAGGTGTGTGGATGGCTCCCCCGTTTCTAGAGCATTACGAAAGCAGCTGACTTGACATGCTGGGAAGGGAGGGTCAGCTGAGAGGAACCAGGAGGCTCCTCTGTGTGCAGCACCTCCTGCACACAGGCCCTCCAAGAGCAGGCGCCCCGACCTCTGGTCCCCAGAACCACATTGTGCTTTGAGATCAAGAGGAAATGGAATGGACTGGCACCTCCCTAGTGGCTCCTGAGATGCTCCCACAAGGCTCTTCCCACGAGAGCCGCCGCCCACCAGAGCACTCCTTGCCTTCACCCAGGAGAGGGTCGGAAGTAAGGGAACTGACCAGGCAGGGAGATGGTTACTCTAGCAAGCACTCATGACAAGCCACATGGCTGGCCTGACCAAGGTCTTCAGGTTCAAACTTCACCTGCAGCAGGGTCTGAGTATGTAAAGGGACCTGACATCAGACTAGGGGTAAAGATGAGAATTAGGGGACCCAGGAGGAGTGACAGGAAAACCCAGAGATGAATGAAGTCGAGTGAGTACTGTCCCAGGCCCCAGAGGCAAAGGAGGGACTTGAGTTTAGCACCAGCCCAGTGATGGTGCTGCCAGCTTTGGAGCCCTGGACTCTCTCCTTTGCTTCAAGGACCGTGTGGGTGACTTGGTCCTTCTGGTACCATACTCTGGAGCCTCAGACACAAAGACAGGAAGGCATATGTCTCACCCAGAAGCCTTCTCCCACCTCCCCAGTGAGATGGGAGGGCCTCCCATGCTCCAGAAGACTCTTCCATTTTCTGGCTCTGCAGAGCTCTAAGCCAGTCCAGCCTTGTTCCGGGGAAGGAAGGCCACAGGAGACACGGAGACCTTTTCCCAGGGGAGCAGGAAGAAACAGCTCAGTTCAGGTCCCAAAGGCAATCCCTGGCTTTACCCTTCACAGCAGGCTCCCAGCCAGGGAGATAAAGAGAGTCCCAGGAGGCCGGAGGAGGAGGAGGGAAGCAAACAAGCCCAAGGAGAAGGCCCCACCCCGTTCCTGTTCCTTCCTCTCTGCTGCTGCCCCTAGAACTAAGGCAAGAATTTGACCCAAGCTGGGATTTCTGGGGAGCTCTTGGGCTGCCCTAGGTTTGTGTGGGCAGAACGGCACACTCCATGTGTGGAGGACTGCACAGAGGGGCTGGGATGCAGCCTGAAGCAGGAACTCTGCTCTCCTTTGGATGCCTTAAGGAGAGTCAGGAAGATGGACTAGGGGAAAGGTCATCACATTGTTCTTTGCATCACTGAGGCCTTAATACCCCCCCCCCCCCCCCCCCCCCCGCAATGTGAGGAGCCCCACCTGGAGGTATGAGGAGTATGCAACTCACCCCAGCTCTAGGAGGAAGGGTGTCAGGGAGCTGGGCCAGGGGTTCTGAGGGGCCTAAGGCAGGAAGTGAAGCTGAGGGCTAACCAACAGGGTCTCACTATATAGCTCTGGCTGTCCTGAAACTCATGATGTAGACCAGGCTGGCTTCAAAGTCAGATCTACCTGCCTCTGCCTCCCTTGGCTGGGATTAATCCTCTGCTTGGATTAAGGGTGTAAGCCACTACACCCAGTCTAACCGATCTCCTTAATGAGTCTCCCATTTCAGCCCGGCCCCGTGAGCCTACGATGCTCAGAACAATCCTGCCCTCCCCAGAGTGCCCAGCCTGTTCCATCCAGAAAGAAAAATCAATCCGTTGATTGGTCCAAGGGAAAACCTGCCCGAGGAAGGAGCCGGCGGGGCAGGGGCAGAACAAGGCTTGGGTTGGCGAAAGAAAGCTGGAAGAGGGGCGGGGATAAAGAAGCAGTTGAAGATCTCAAAAGACAGAGAAGACACTGAAGGGTGGACGGGTCAGGCCCCAGGACAGATGTGATGCCATGGAATGCATTGAAGACAGGGCGGGGCAGCACGGGGCTCAGATAGCCTCCACGTAGTTGGCCGGCAGCATCCCCGTGTCGCCGGTGCGCTCTACGGTCCCGTACATCCAGCCGTCGTCGATCTGCTGCACATTGACGATGGTGTCCCCATCCTGGAAGGAGACCTCGTCCTCATCGGCAGCGCTGTAGTCATACACTGCACGGTACCGCTTCTGGGGAGCACAGCCAATAGTTAGCCTGGGCATTGGGTGTAGGCCAGCCCACACCCAGACCTTCTGTAAATGGGCAAGGGCTCCTCTGAGTCACTCCCAGGCCCTGGGTTTCTCTCTACCTCTCAGGGACCTTGGGGGAAAGAAACAATAAACCAGAAGATGGAGCCTGGGGTGGGCTCTGTGGTGGAGTCTCTTGTACCTGTTGCCACATAGCGGCAGTAAAGTCCCATAGGCTTGACACAAATAGTGGCTTTAAAAATGTGATATACAGGGCTGGAGCGATGGCTCAGTGGATAAAGAGCACCGACCAGAGGTCCTGAGTTCAATTCTCAGCAACCACTTGGTGGCTCACAACCATCTGATACCCTCTTCTGGTATGTCTGAAGACAGCAACATTATACTCATATACATAAAATAAATAAATAACTCTTTTAAAAAATGTGATATAGCCGGGCCATGGTGGTGCACGCCTTTAATCCCAGCACTTAGGAGGCAGAGGCAGGCGGATTTCTGAGTTCAAGGCCAACCTGGTCTACAGAGTGAGTTCCAGGACAGCCAGGGCTAAACAGCAAAAACCTGTCTCAAAAAACAAAACAAAACAAATAAACAAACAAAAATGTGATATACAGGGACTGCAGAGATAGCTCAGCGGTTGAGAGCACTGACTGTTCTTCTAGAGGACCTGAGTTCAATTCCTGGCAGCACCTGGTAGCTCATGACTGTCTGTAATCTCAGTTCTGGGGGACCTAACACCCTCACACAGACATACAGGTAGGCGAAACATCAATGTACATAAGAAAAAGTAATAAATTAGTAAGAAAAAAAATATAATGTGCTGTACTGGGCATGGTATCATAGGATTTTGCATCTCAGTGCTCAAGACAAGATCCTGAGTTCAAGGCCAGCCTGGGCTAAATAGCTCTTAAATAAAAACCCCAGTATCCTTGAGCCTTGGGTTTGATTCTCAACACCACAAAACAATAAAGAGGTATAGCCTGATCACTGTTATTTGAAGGGCTCTTAGTACCAATGTTTTCTGAAACCATTATCAGTCTGATGTCAGTCCCAAAGGGGGAACAGGATTCTAAGATGCCAACCCTCTCAGGAGATGCCAGCAGATCCTGGTCTGTACACTGAGCATCTTCATCTCCAGCCAAGCTGTCGCTGCAGTCTACAGCCATGCTCTATACGACCCAACACACCCGTTCCCTCTGTCTGCCATCTTTCTATTTACCCCACATGGGCACAAAGGTGAAATTCTCCCTTGGAAAAAAAAAAGAGAGAAAAATGTTCGAGACAAGGTCTAGCTATGTAACCAGGCTAGCCTTGAACTGGTGGTGAGTCTCCTGCCACGACCCCTCCCCTCCAAGTGCTGAGGCTACACCTCTACCCACCTGCCAGCGGGATTTCATGAATCAAAAGTCAAACATGAGTGTAGTCTAGTGTAGTGTAGCAGAGAGGAGCGCAGTGTCGTTCAGTGTCGATCACTAGCCTCAGAGGCCTCCTTCCCTGGCCTACAAGTCCCCGAAGGGCTTGACCTCATCTACTTCCTCTTCCTGTCTCCAGGAACCTGGGCCTTCCCACAAGACGCTGACCCTTCCAAGGGTATCTGCTGTTCCCCTGCACCATAACTGTTACAGTTTCACCCTGCTGCTCTACGTCCCTTACCCTGCATAGGTCGGGCCCTACCCTTCACGCAGCCTCTGCTGCCTCCTCCCTAAAGAGAGGTCACTTATCCCAGGCCCCTTTATTTTTCTGCTACGCTGACACGACTTGCTTTGAATCCCAGCGTGGAAGATCAATCAGCCTGGTGCACCCTGGCGGAACATATCCTGGAAAAACCCAGGCCAGAACTTCCCACCCAGGGCCACCCAGCTTACTGTTGCTCATTTTCTCATCCAGCAAAACTGGTGAGTCCTACTATAGGCCTGGCTCAAGACAGCGGCACAAAGCTACTTCCTGCCCACACAGAGACACAAGTCGGTATAATCCTTTTCTGGGGAAAGGGCCATGGCACTGGGGATCAGAACCCCAAGATTCTGTGCATATTAGGCGAATACTCTACCACCGAACTATAGCCTTAGGCTTTATCGTGTGTGTGTGTGTGTGTGTGTGTGTGTGTGTGTGTGTGTGTGTGTGCGCGCGCGCGCGCGCGCGCCTGTACACAGGTGCGTACAGCTGTGACCTCTTCCACCCCAGGGCCCCTCTACTCCAGATCATTACTCACCCCACCGCCACCTGGGGCACTGCGTTGTATGGAGACAGGAGCTGCTGGCTCCTTGTACCCGCCATAGGACGGGGTCACCTGCTGCTGTTGGGGCTGCTGGTAAACTGGAAGATGGAAGAGACAGCTAAGAAAGTGTCTTGCCAAACTCATTCTCCCATCCCTTATGAGGTCAAAGGTATGAATTTCCAACCCCACTTGGGCCTTGCTCAGCACTGTCTCCCCCCAAGCAAAGGCTTGTGGCTAGGCCTGCGCATTCATTAGTGTCTTGGGCTTCATGCCAGGGCTGTCTGCTCCTCACACCAGGATCTGCTTTTCCAGATCTCCTACTTTCACATCCTTAGCAGAGATGGGGATGAGATTTTGGGGAGCAGACCTACATGCATAGATGTCCCGTGTACACAGCCAGTTTCTTACTGCCCCACTCTCCTAACCTCAGGCCCCTTCCTCCCTCCTCCCCTCCCCAGCTCCCTCACTGGCACTCACCTGGGGCACTGGTCGGGAGATGGTGAGGCTGTGGCTGTTGCTGCTCTGTGGGCCTCCGGTAGCTGCTGCTGTCCTGGGGTTCTCGGCGCTCTAGGTCCACACCTTCACCTCCACTGGGCCCCATGCGGCTCTTCTCAAACTCCTCATGGTATTTGATCTGTAGGGCAGAAGGAACGGGTGAAGGGTTCCGTTGCGAGCCAACCAGTTCTCTCCAGTTGCCACTCAAGCCGGGCATGGTGGTAAGTGTCCATTGTCCTAGCTACGAGGCAGCGGGGAGGAGCAAGGCCAGTCTGAGCAACCTAGTGAGACCCTGGTGTGTATGTGCGTGTGTGCGTGTGTGCGTGTGTGTGTGTGTGTGTGTGTGTGCACGTGTGTGCATGCCCGTGCACATGCACACACCTAGACTACTCCTGGAGAGCTATAGAAAGACAGAGCACCAGCTGCTTAAGTGACTTAACCATGACAAGCTTAGCTAAACCTTTTTTTACCTTTTTCTTTTCTTTTCTTTTCTTTTTGGTGAGAATGTCTCACTATGTAGACCAGGTTGCCCTTCAACTCACAGACATTCACCTCCTTAATGCTATGTGGTATTACACAGCACAAGGAGATACCAGCTAGAAGAAGTGCATGCAAGGACTGGCTGGTCATAGTTCAATTGATAGAGTGCTTGGTCTAGGACAGAAGGCACAAGGCCCCATATTCCGCACAAAAATCGGGCATGGTATATAAAACACTGCCACTCTCGAGACTGCGACAGGTAGATGTGAGTTTAAGGCCAGCCTGGTCTACATAGCCAGTTCTAGGCCAACCAGGGCTACACAATAAGACCCTATCTCAAAACAAACAAAAAGTGGAGAATGGCTTGGCTGCATGAGACCCTATCTCTAAATAAAGAGAGAAGGTGAGGAAGGAGAAGGGAGAGTTTGCTTCCCAGTGGCAGGGCCTGAACCTTTCTCGCTCCCCTTATGGTCAATAGTAACCACCACAGGCGTTCCTATTTACTGGCTCCTCCCGTGGGGCTAGGCCCTGTGCTACATGCTTAATGTCACGGGCTGCTCATTTTCTGTGCCAATGACTGTGCCAGTCCCCGGATTGCCGAAAGACAGGCCAAAAACTCCCCGGGGTGACTTGAGCGCAACCCTCACAAAGCACATAGTACTTTAGAATAAGGATACAGAACGAACTGTACAGATACAGAATGTATACTGTAAAATGAACAAAAAGTGATGGACAAAACACAAGGCAGAGAAGCGGCAGGCAGTGATTCTCAGTGTCCTGCACCCTCGTGGGGCACATCCTCCGCGCTTGAAGAACCTCCGTGAGGCCTACTCCCTGCTCTCCCAGAGGAAACTGGGGCTTGGGAGGAGATCAACCAAGGGGAAGGAAGGCCCAGGGTTTGGGTAGAAGAAATGAGACAGAGAGACAAGCTCCTCCTGGGCAAACGGCCGGGCGACTGTCCCATCCTGGCAGGCTTCAGTGTCTGCCTGAGAGGTAGCTTCTTGCTTGTTTACCAGGACTCTGTCCTGCCCTTTCCGTAACCCTGGAGACCGGCAATGGAAGGCTTGAGTGAGGGAGCTAGGCAAACCTACTCATGTTCTTACGACAGAAAAGGAAGGAGCCAAACCCAGAGCTCTAGAGAAACCGGGAGTCCTGGTGAGGGCTCAGGCTATCCCCTTCCCAGGTTCGTCTGCTGCTTCCTCTCACCCGCACTGTGCACAGTTGGCAGGAAGCACGGGGCTGTGGCCAACTGGGAATACCTGGGTCACTACCTCAGGCTAAATAATGGTTATTGCTGTAGTCTGGGCTGGCGGACAGGCGGGGCAGCAGCCAGCGCAACAGTGGAGGGTGGGAGGGGCGTGGTCTAGAAGCAGAGAGCTGCCCACTCTACGGAGTCTGGGTAGTCAGACCTCTCCCTTTCCCTGTCCTATCCTTCATAACTGAGCAGGGACACTCATCCAAACGGTGAAACAGTCAGGAACAGGGCAGCTGGACTGACACTTCACAGGGGCGAACCCCTCACCCGCCTAGAGGGACACACAGGTGTGAGGTACGCACAGACACAGGGACCTCTCTAGCTCCTTAGGGACCCTGCTCCGTGGCCAATAGGAAGCCACCTGAGAGACTCCCAAGACAGCTGCTCTTCCAACTTTTTTTGTCTACAACCTTGTTCTTAATTTCTCCATACTACCCATTCCCCTGGGATCCCAAGGTCGCCCATCAGTTCTGAAGGCGGGTATGTGGACATAGGTACTTCCACGTTAGCTCCACCCACCTCACTTCTTAGAAGTCCCTGTGTGCAGCCAGGAATGATGGCATAGGCTTATAAACCTAGCACTCGGGAGGCAGAAGCAGGATGCCACCAACTTTCAAGGCCAGTCTGGTCTAGATAGTGAGCTTTGTGCCTGATAAGAGTTACATAGCAAGGCGCTGTCTCACAAAATCAGAGTCGCTACTTGTGGGAAGATGTGTATAAACTTAGACCCCAAAGACTCAGGCATCCTGAACAGTGGAAGCCTGAGCACAGCCATCCTCATCCTCCCTCGACCCACGGACACCACGCCTTAACATCCGGGCAGCACTTAACACCAAGGCCACAATTCCATACATTATCGCCCCTGAACTCCAAGAAGGGGGCTGGCAAAGATGACTCAGAAAGTAAGGGCCCTTGCCCGGTGACCTGAGCCTGATTCCCAGAACAGACACGGAAAGAGAAAGCTGACTTGCAAGTCATCTTCTGACCTCCACAACACGCACGCACTAAATAAGTGATCACTCAAGCTGGGGGCGCACATTCATTTCAAACAAGAGGAAATAGGACTTGGAGACCTCTGTGGGGGACCTTTCACCGGGACAGTGGACCAAGTCCCACCCAGAGAGGCCTTTTCCTGAGAACAAGGGTGGGGCAGGACCACACACCCCTCCCTGTTCTCTCAACTCCTGTCCAAGCATTGAGAGTACTTCTCACGCCCCCTAAAAATGGAGGATAATCACCAGACCGCCCTACCCTGGGGAGGACCTAGATAGGCAAACGCCGCAAGCATGGGGTGTAATGGCTGAAATGTGAGGCCCTGTTGAGGCTGCCCTCCACTTCCTCCTCAGCAAGGAGGGGCAGCAGGGTGACTATTCCCGGCCCACCTAGTACCTTCTGAAGCAAAAGGCCAAAGGAACACCCTCCAGAGGATCGTGCCAATCAGGACTCGGCTCTGATCCTGAGCCGTGGGTGCTGGGAACTGAACCTAGGTTCTCTGCAAGAGCAAGAAAGGCTCTTATGCGCTGAGTCAGCTCTCCAGTCCCCAAACTTCTGGTCTTTAAAAAGCCCAAGTGCTGGACCTCCATAGAAGGAAGCCCAGCCTTCCTGGATTGTACCATGAAGTCTTTGTGCACAAGGGTTCAGGGACTGGGGCTGAACTGCCATGTCGTTGGGCAGGCCTCTTGTGTGACTAGGTAGGGTGGCCTTGAGGCCAGCTGGCTTATGTTCTGCTTTCTGAGTACCTGCTTCCTGTCTGTGGTTGACAAAAAGCCTGACAGGCCACACGCCCCTCGCCACATGATGCTTCGTCATAGCTTACTAACATTAAGCGTAAAATGGAATAATCAGCTCACTCTCACAAGCCAGCCCATTCAGGGAGGGAGAGGGCTGAGAAGGTGAACTCCTGCTTTGTGGCCTTATATATCACCCATTTTCTCACTCAGCCCAAAACTAACATGCCGGTATTGTCCCCATTTTATAGATGGGAAAACCAAGGCTGAAGGGCTAGGATAACAGAATCTACTTTGTTAGTACATAAGAGCCTTAGTTCTCCACCAACACACACACACAGCCTGGCTTCCTATTAGAGATTCATGGTTTGTTTCTGTTTTTTTGTTTTTTTGTTTTTTTTTTTTTTGAGACAGAGCTTCTCTGTGTAGCCCTGGGTGTCCTGTAACTCCCTCGGCTGGCCCTCCAACTCAGGGATCTGCCTGCTTCTGTCTCCTGAGTGCTGGGATTAAAGGCAAGTGGTGGGAGACTCATGGTATTTTTAGAATACACATAAGCTGGGCATGTAACCCCAGCACTCAAGCAGGAAGGACCAGTCTGACGCCAAACATATGGCACAACAAGTGTCACGTGAGATGGTTCAGCAGTTACGAGTGCACGCTGCACATGCTGAGGACCTGGGTTCAGTTCTCAATGTCCACAGGCGATCCATAGTTGCCTGTAAACTATAGTTCTAGAGCCTTCCAAGGCCCATTCTGGCCTCTTAGAGCAACAGACACACACTGTGGTAATAAATAAAAACAAACAAAAAAAATCTTTATAATTGAGAAATCTGAAAGATTGTCTAATGGGCCTGCCTCCTGACCTTTAACTCCGGGAAGGAAATGAAAATTTATAACTCTTTACCTCTTTATTTCTATTCTTTCTTTCTGTCTGTCTGTCCGTCCGTCCGTCCATCCATCCATCCAAGGTCTTACTGCGTTGTCTAGGTGACCTTGAATTCTCAGCATATTTCCTACCTCAGCCTACAGGGCATGAAGTTACAGATATGCTTCACATATACCCCACAACTAATTACTATTTATTGATCAGGCTCAGACACTGAAGACTAAAACTAATTTACTGCATAGAATGTGGATTATTTTTAGCAGACAGACAAGCAAAGGATTCTCGCCTGGAGCAAAGGTGTCTGCAGAGTTTATGGTTTTCCTGTCCTGTGGGTCATTAGCCAGTGTGGACCCAGCAAGGCTTAGCTCCACCTCTGCCTCTCTCCTGCCCAGGAGAGTCTCTAGCTACTTATAAACCTGAGACAGGAGTTAAGAGAGTCCCAGATCTAATGCTCTACAAACCCTGACCTGGGGACAGGAATTGAACTTCCTTTCTTTTCCCCATTTCTCTCTTTCTTTAAGGGGCTCTGAAGATTAACCCTGAGACCCCATGCATCTGAGGTGAGTACTCCACCAGCAAGAGACACTCCTGGTCCTTGATTTACAGAGTGGGTACTGTGTACTGTGTACTGTGCCTGTTTCATAAGGGGGGAAAGACACAAAGTTGAGGCTGCACGTGTAGACATGTAGACTAGAAGGAAGGCTCGCACTTAGGGCCCCAGCTAAAGCCTTTCTCACCCATTGAAGTCCTCAGTGCTCTGGACCAAGGTTGCAAACGTAAGGGCTCTTGCCCCCATGGCAGAGGGCCAGGGCAAGCCTCCAGTGAAAACAGAATTATAACAAGATATGTAATTCCCTCTCTTCCCTCTCACCTGACGATGAACCCCATGACCTCCACAGGTGGCTAAATCTACATTCTGTCATTGATCTGTACCCCAGGCTCTTCACGTCCCTTCTCTACTCACAATGTAGAGCAGTTAACCCTGCCTTGAACACTCCTGACCACACAGCACTAAGCATGCGCTTTGCACTTCCCGAGCTTCCCAGAAGCTGTGGAACGGAAGGCAGGAGCCCGGCGTGCCAGATCGAGGCACGTGTCTCTCTCTCACTCTCCTGCCTTACACAGGACTGAGGTAGACTTCACGTCCCTAAGCAAACATGACCAGTCCGGGAAAACAGGCACTTGGTTTTCAACTGCTCTGGGTGGTGAAAGTCCTTTGTCTGAAGTGATTTCTCCAGGGAAGCCAGTCTCCATCTCTTTAAGACAAGTCTGACCTTCAGAATTGACCACTAGTCATTAGGTGCTAAACTGGGAAGGGATGAGCCACACGTAAGGATGCTATTTTGGAACCAAAATACAGTGTGGCTCTGAACAGCAGCTTTCTCAGAGATGGATGCTGGCGGTTGGCCCAACTTAGCCACGGTTCTGCCTGGGGTTGAAAGTTCCCTCAGGGTTCTGGGACACAGCCATGCCCAGTGTCCTCAGACTTAGGGGCTGGTAAGACCTTCTGAGTTTGAGTGATATGTCTCAGTCAGTACCGCAGTAAGCCAGGAGGTGAGCTGATGATGCTGAATCTTAGGCCCCAGTCCAGGGGTGCCAATCTGGAGTGCTGGAGAGATAGAGGCCTGAGTTCTCACTCAGTGCCTAGATGACAGATGGAAATCCTTTGTGTATGTGGGAAACTGAACCTGGGTCCTTGTGGAGGCTGGGCACTCTACCTCGGAGCTATGTAGCCCAGCTGACTGTGCGGGGCTCTGGTAGAGACAGTCTCTGGTCACACTCACTAAAACCAAGAGAAAGACTTCCAGCTTTGACACTTCTCGGCTCAGGCTTCGGCTGCTCGGGAAGCCCAGGTCCGAGAACCAGGGCAATCCAGCTAACTGCCTCCCAGAAGTGGCTGCTAAGATGCCATCTGTAATGTAAGGGCCTGGCCACGGTAGGTTTTCATTACCAGAACTCCTCCTCAGGCGTTTAATGTGTCCAGTGTCCAACAACAGGGTGCAGGAAGGTAGGTGAAAGAGACTGGGTGTCAGAACTCTCTGGAAACCTTCCAAACAAGTAAGGCAGGGATGACTAGGGCTTGCTTGCCTCCTCCAAACTAACCTGGTAAATCCATGAATGAAATGTCCCAAAGGTCCACGGGAGGCATCTCAAGACACAAAGCCACATGATTCCAGCTTTGGGAGCCATTCCAGTTTCCTAATCACCCAAGGCCAACACCCTCCCCTCTTTCCGATTTGGAGCACTCCAGACACACCCTCCTACCCTTTGTGTGGTCTGAGCCAGAAAGGAAACTCAGGGACGTGAGCTAAACTATAACAGACTTTCCTGGGGGCCAAGAAGGTTTTAAAACCTTCTGAGGCAGGCCCTCCAGCCCAGGAGAAGGCGTGTCATCAGGGTGCTCAACAACTGGGTTGCAAAACCCACTTGGTTTTAGACTGTACCAAAACATTTTTTTATGAAACAAGAATAGAAAATACTGAATGAACTCTCCAAGCCCAAAAAAAAAACAGTTATTCATGCTTCCTCTTCATGGTTCGGAGGAGGGGACTCTGGGCCCTGTGTGGGATCTCTCACTAAACTATATCCTCAGCCCTCCTTTAAGAAGTTTTCTTTAGCCGGGCGGTGGTGGCACACACCTTTAATCCCAGCATTTGGGAGGCAGAGGCGGATTTCTGAGTTCAAGGCCAGCCTGGTCTACAGAGTGAGTTCCAGGACAGCCAGGGCTACACAGAGAAACCCTGTCTAGGAAAAACAAAAACAAAGCAAACAAAAAAAAATTTTTTTCTTTGTTTTGTGTGCTGTGCGTATGAAAGAGTATGCATCTGTGTGCACGCATGCGTGTGTTTTATTATAAAGCCCAGGATGGCTTCAACCTCTTGCTCATGCCTCAGTGGCTCTGAATCCATGACTCTCTTGCCTCGGTCTCCCATATGTTGGGGTTACAGGAATGTGCTACTAAATAAAGATTTCTTCAAGACAGATGGCAGAATAAGAAAGCTACCACCCCACGAGAGGGTGCTTCTGTTGATGCCCGGTATTTATGGAAGCCACCTGACCCTCCATGTTAGCTACCCTGGGGCACAGCCCAGAGAGCTATGAGACTTGTCCAGTGGCAGAATGGAGAGAGATGTGGACCCTAGAGGGTGTACACAAAGGGAGCCATCTGAATCTGGATCCTGTCACTCCCACACACTCCAAATCAGGCCCCTGCAAACCTAGAGCCACACAAGCTGCTGGCTTGAGGCCACGGAAAGGAGGAAGTGAGGCTGTTCTCCAGCCCCAGCTGTTCTACAGAACCATATAGACTGTCACTCCACCACGCGCTCTCCATGCCTGTCTAACAACCAGACACCGATGACCAGTCCCTGACTGGGCCTGGAGGGGGCCCGGAGGGGGTGTAGGGCCTGTGGGCAAAGCCAGCTGGGTTTTCACACAGGAAGGAAGAGCAAACTGAGGTGGGAGGCGGGCGAGGGAGGGCGGAAATGACTGCTGTGTTAGCACCCAGAGGCAGACGGGAGGCTCAACCCCCAACCTCAGCTTTGATCCTGGTGCTCTAAAGACAAGCATCTAATCTGCCATGGTGACCCCCTCACCATGCCCAGGGAATAGGGTCTGCTCCAGAGAATGGGAGGCGACTTAGACACTCTGTGTGTGTGTGCTCCTGTCTGTCTCTAAAAGGGCAGTCTCTTTAAGGAGGAAATGCCATTTGGGCAGAGTGCCTACCAAAGAGGGAGAACAAAGAAAAGGCCCTTGGGTAACTCAACCTCTCCCATGCCTCTGGTCAGGCCTCTGCCGCTCAGGCCTTTGCTGAGGCTGTCAGGGAGCGGATGAGAAAGGGCAGAGGGTGGCTTGGGCATCAGGGGCAGGGTCTCACATTGCTGATCTGGTCCTGGGTCTTCTTGATTCTCTGCAGCTCGGGCGTGTCTGCCACCACGCTGAAGCCTTTGCCCTTATTCTTCTCAAACTCCTCCTTGTAGCGCACCTGGAGGCCAAGAGGAAAGAGAGAGCCTGGGGTCAGGTGGAACGAGAAGATGGGCTTGCCTGGCCCGAGGCCCCTGGCCAGAACCCCTAACACAAGGCAGAAGCCTAAGCCAGAAAGTGTCAGAGCAATAACCCCCTTAAGACATATCTAGAGGGTTCTGAAGGGAGGCCACACATTGAATGCCCATAAAGAAGCAGTCAGTATCTTATGGAGGGAGACATGGCTCAATAGTTACGAGTCCTCGCTGCTCTTTCCGGACGACCTGCAATAATGACTTAGAACACAAAAGAAAGAAAACAAAGATAATGCCACTTCTGCTCAAAATCCTGACATCAGAATACACCAGAAGAGAGCATTAGCTGGGCACAGTGGTGCACGCAGTGAACACGGACGTGATGGCTGCTGTGTACTGGGCTCACAGAGGACTTGCAACCCGCTCATGCCAATTCTACCCACGGCCTGGGTGTGAACTTTCTCTAGATATCTGCTGCATTGACTTGGAGCTAGACTTTTTTTTTTTTTTTAAAGATTTATTTATTATTATACAAAAGTAAACTGTAGTTGTCTTCAGACACACCAGAAGAGGGCATCAGATCTCATTACAGGTGGTTGTGATTTGAACTCAGGACTTCGATCGGAAGGGCAGCCGGTGCTCATACCCGCTGAGCCATCTCACCAGCCCCAGGAGCTAGACTGTTAATTTCATTCGCTGTGAGTTATTCCCTTTTCCTAAAGTGGGGCATGTGAATCAACTGTACATTCAAAACAGACACCAGACTGCCCACCTCTCTGTGACATGTAACCCAGGTCCAATTCCTAGCACCACATGGCAACTCACAACCATCTGTAACTCCAGCTCTACGGGGTCCGAGGCCCTCTTAGAGTCTCTGAGGGTGCAGGACACACACACGGTGCACAGTATATAAGCAAAACACCAGAACACATAAAAATTAATTAATTGCTAGGTGGTGGCGGCACCTGCCTTTAATCCCAGTGCTTGGGAAGCAAAGGCACACAAATGACTTCAAGGCCAGAGTTCGCAAAATAGCCAGAGACAACTACAGAGAGAAACCCTGTCTTGAAAAACCAGACCTGGCGGTGGTGGCGCATGCCTTTAATCCCAGCACTTGGGAGGCAGAGGCAGGCAGATTTCTGAGTTCAAGGCCAGCCTGGTCTACAGAGTGAGTTCCAGGACAGCCAGGGCTATACAGAGAAACCCTGTCTCGAAAAACCAAACAAAACAAAAAAAGAAAAACCAGCAGGAGAAAAAAAAAGGCAAAATAAGTTTTAATTAAAAAGGTCATTTCCAGGCTGGAGAGATGGCTCAGTGGTTAAGAGCACTGACTGCTCTTCCAAAGGTCCTGAGTTCAAGCAACTATATGGTGGCTCACAACCATCCATGAGATTTGACGCCCTGTTCTGGAATGTTTGAAGACAGCTACAGTGTACTTACATACATAAAATAAATAAATCAATCACAAAAATGTCACTTTTTTTTTTTTTTTAAAAAAGGTCATTTCTACTGCCTGAGGTCACATAGCTTAGCAGCAAATGTTCAGAGGCGTCAGGAAGCCTGGCTCCTAACCCTACACTCCTGACTTCTGCCTACAACTATAAAAAATGCCCTTGCCAAATCTGAGTGTCAGCAGCCTGCATCCCAGCCAGGACATGGCTGGACCCACCAAGGAGAGCGTGGGGGAATTTTAAAGCAACTAGCTGAGCAAAGGCTGTGCCAAAGCACAAAGCTGCTGCCCAAGAGAGCGGGGAGCCCATCAGTAAGCCTTTGACAAGCCAAAATAGCTTCCCGGAGCGTGCCACGCAGGTCTCTGAGATAGTTACTCTCAGGAGAAGGAGTTCTGCACAGCGAGAACGTCAGAACAGAGGTCCAAGCTCTGAGGAGAGCCCCACCATACGTTGCTGCCCCGCTCTCCTGAGAGCTCTGTGAACAACTAGAGGCATGCAGGGTACACTACAGAAGGGACTTCCCCAACATGAACAGCTAGCTCATCCTTCTCTGGGGATTTTGGAGAACCGGAGGCTGGGAACTGTTTCTTGGCTTTGGCAGCTCACTGTCCACCTCAGTAACCATCTGTTTCAGACCTCACCAGCTGTCTGGCTTTCCTCTACAACGGCTGCACGATCCTGAACCAGGTCAGTCCAGGACACGGGGGCCAGGATGTTGGGAGTTTCCAGAACTCAAAGCCGAGGCATTGCTCTCGGAACTGAGCTACTGTGCTGAAGATGCACAGCTCCTGAGCTCTCCTGTCAGACCCTCCAGGGTCAGGATCACAATTTGGGTGGACCTTTCCTCCATTGATGGAGATGGGTTTGGTAGCTCAGGCTGCTAAATCAGGACCTAGTGAGACCAAAAAGATTCAGGTTTGAATGCACTTGGTTCACACTAGAACCCAGAGACTGGGATGTGGACCTGGACTCACACAGTCTTCACCTCCCCTGGAGCTGTCCAGAGGGTAGCCAATCATCTGGCCTCCAAGAAGGCCAGAAACAGCACGAAGCTACTAAAAAACCCTTAGATAAAAAAGATATCATCAAAGAATGGAGATTGCAGGGACCCAGAAGGGTCCCACCCAGCCTCAGTTTCCTGTTAGAAGAGCCATCATGTTGGGCAGTGGTGGCGCACACCTTTAGTCCCAGCACTTGGGAGGCAGAGGCAGGTGGATTTCTTGAGTTTGAGGCAGCCTGGTCTAAGAGTGAGTTCCAGGACAGCCAGAAGTAAACAAACCTTGTCTTGAAAAAACAAAACAAACAAACAAAAACAAAAAAAAATGCCAGGTAGTAGTAGTGAATGTCTTTAGTCCCAGAGTTTGGGGGCAAAAACAAACTGATCTTAGTGAGTTCAACAATCACTAACTCTGGACTACAAACTAATGTAGCCTGGGCTACATTAGACTGTTTCAAAATATGCATATGCACGCACACACATGCACACGCGCACACACATACAAGCTGAGCACAGTGACAGTTGCCTATATGCTTATGACTAAAGACAGGGACAGGAGGGTCATGAGTTTGAAGCAAGCCCGGTTTATACAGTGTGATCAGAGTCTCTCTCTCCTTCATGTCAAAAAACAGGAGACTTTCCTGGGTCCAGAAGGAGCTTAGACTGATAGGCCCAATCTCCAGCCTGCTGTGTTATCTTGGGCCAGTGGCTTAATCTCTGAAGCCTTGGGTTCCACATCTGTTAAATGGGAAAGCAATGGTGTCTGTCAACTATACTGAGGCAGAAGTGCTGTGCTGCACACCACATGAGAGCGACTGTGCTGAACCAATGCCAAGCTTCACTCCCTCCAGTTTCCGGGCTTGGCAAGGGTCAGGTCCCTAATCCAGGGAACAATTGCCATGGCAACACTGCAATGACATCAACTGGTTCCCAGGCTTAGGGGCTGTCTTTCCTCATCACTGGGAAAGGATAATCCATTTCACACTAACAGAAGGCAGAGAAGATGGGGTGGGAGGAGGCAGGTGCCACACAGTGTGGCCACAGGTCCCAAGGCAAGCCAGTGCTCCTCTTGAAGTTGGTGTGTAGGGAAGAACAGGCTAGCTAGTCTCTAAAAGCCCACTCGTTCTGGAGTCCATGACCCTATAGCTCAGTAGTTTTTGAACTTAACTGCAGAACAGCGGTGGGGAATTTTCTTTGAGAGCTTTTCTTTCTTTCTTTCTTTCTTTCTTTATTTTGACTTTTCGAGACAGGATATCTCTGTGTAGCCCTGGCTGTCCTGGGACTCACTCTGTAGACCAGGCTGGCCTCAAGGTCAGAAATCCACCTGCTTCTGCCTCCCAAGCACTGAGATTAAAGGCATGCCATGCGCCACCACCGCCCCGGGCTTTATTTTATTCTTTTATTTTGCTAAAAAGGGGTAGCTTAGAGGCCCTCCCTCAATCAGGCTCTCCCTTCACCCACCCAAGCGTGCTTGCATTTGGATGGCTCGACAGCTGTGATAAGGTAGCTGTGGCGTGGCAGGGCCTGCCAGGTCACTCAAGCCTCTTGTCAGTTTGGCCATAACTGGGCCTGAATTGGAGAAAGCCAGATGACTCTATCGCTGCTTGGTGCTGCCAGGGCCTCCCTCTCTGGAAATTCCCACAGCAGCATTGGGCGTGATGCCCGGACAGCCAGAATCCACGAAGATCTACCTTTCCTGGGTAGGTCTGATTTCCCTCTCTCATTTATCCCTGCTGAGAACAGCCACACAGCAGCATTTGCCAGATAAAGAAGGAACTGAAAGCAGACACATCATCGCTTGTGATCCAGCAGAAGAAGCCAGTAGCTTGGCAGCACACAGTAAGACCACTGAGACACGGGCAGGACTGAAAGTTCTAGGCCAGCCTGTGCTACAGAGCAAAACACTTAGCTCTCTCTCTCAAAGGGTGATGGAGGTGGAGAGAGGGAGAGCAGGGGGATGTGCATGCCTCTAATCCCAGGCAGAGGTAGGTGGATCTCTTGAGTTCCAGGCACTCTGGGGCTATATAGCAAGTCCCAGTCAGGAATATGGAGTAAAACTGTCAAAAAAAAAAAACCCCAGAAACACTCTACCAACCATTTCTACATATGTTGGACCCCTACTGTGTGGCCGATTCCCCTCTGAAAAAGCAACTGGATTTTACATCAGGCCCACAGATGTGAAGAGCTAAGGAAAGATCAGAGCTGGGAGTGGAGGTCAAAGCCATCGCATCCACTTCCTCTCCCTTAGTAGAGAACAGAAAAAGGAAATGTGTTAAGCTCTGACACCATGCCAGGAGTGGCAAATACCTAATACATACTAATGTCCCCACAGGCAAACCTGAGAGATGATCGCCATTTTATACATGGAGGCCCTGCCCTGTGGCAGGGTCTAAGACACCCAAGACACAGCCAGAGGTAGTAATCTGAGATTCAACTTTAGGCTGCTG
>JADRCD010223795.1:0-18395 GCA_019843815.1 Montemys delectorum | reverse complement strand
CCTGGGCAAGGCACCTACTATAGTATCCTAGAGAATATGACCTGGGCAAGGCACCTACTGTAGTGTCCTAGAGAATATGACCTGGGTGAGGCACCTACTGTAGTGTCCTAGAGAATATGACCTGGGCAAGGCACCTACTATAGTGTCCTAGAGAATATGACCTGGGCAAGGCACCTACTGTAGTGTCCTAGTGAATATGACTATTTCCTGTCCTATGCAGTGGAAAGAGCTTGGTGGGCCAGGTGAATAATTTGCTATGATTGGCATTTTCTTCCCATTAAGGTTCCATATAGAACAGAAAGTTTCATTATGTTGGAAGTAGCAGAGTAACAAATGAACTTTAGAGGATGGAGAAGCATTACTGGGAAAGTATTACTACACATTATATCAAAGACATCCCTCCTTCCTTAGATGCAAGCAGAAGGACCTGGCTTTAATCCCTAACACATGTGTAAAAGCCAGCCACAGTTGTACTCTTGCCTTTCCATCATGTGGGAGGCAGAGATCTTTGGGGCTTGCTGACCAGTCAGCCTAGCAGAATCAGTGAGCTCCAGATTCAGGGAGACTGTCTCAAAAACAAACAAACAAACAAACAAACAAAGAAACAGTGGAGAGTGATTGAAGAAGACACCCTGCATGAATCTCTGGTACCCACATACATACAGATGTCCACAGGCACCTACACACACACACACACACACACACACACACACTCACACAAGTGTAAACACACATACACTATATGTGAAGTGAACGTCCGTTAACCCACGTGTACACTTCTAGGTGCTTTGTGCACAGTGATTTCATGATTATATATAATATATACAGTTAGTAAGACAGGGGATAAAGTGTGGGAGGGAATTTGAGCATTATTTTTGGCAAGCTTAAATGAAAAAGAAATCCATGATCATAGCCAAAATGTGATCCACCTCCACATGACCTTGCATAGTAGCAATGAAATCCACCCCATATGGGTAATGCTTGTATGGAAACACTAGCCCAGGCCCACAGTAGGTCAGGCCCGTGGTCTGATGGACCCCTGTTGATATTCTCTTAGGGCCAAGGTTCCATAGCTTACAGAGAATCACACATTTTTTTTTTAAATACCTCACTTTATACCAGAAACATTTATCATTTTAGCTGCTGGTATTTTTCTGTTTTTTTTTTTTTTTTTTTTTTTTTCAGTAAATATTTTAAGGAGACAGATTTCATTCTGGGTCCTACCGTGGTCACCTAATGATTCAGGGGTACAGTGAGGAAGGAAAGACGTCAAGAATATTTAATCATCGTTGATTTAAACAAGGGACACATTTGAGAGAATTAACAAAATCTGCATGCTGGTTGCCTTGGGCTGATTTTTCTTGCTGGTAGGACTAAATGAAAATCAGACCCAAAGCTTTCAGGTCCAATTCACGCTGACAACGTAAAACGCTTGCTGGGATGTAGGGCTGAGTCACTCCCGATGCCAGCTACAGCTGTGGTTTTCATATTTGTGATACATTTCTTGATTCCAGTGTTAAAAAATCGCTCCTTGGCTGGAGCTGTATTCTTAGCTCCTATCCTCCATCTCTCTTCCTCTCCCCCACTTCATTCCTAGGAATTGATTGCAAGGCAGTTAAAGCACATTCATGTCACAGGAGGTTCAGAAATGTCCTAATTTAGCCTGATGTCAATGTCCTGAGGTAAAATATTCTGAAGAGGACTCAATCAATGAGTAGCAATTCTGCCTCGTGAAAGCCGTCAAGCACAAGTGAGCTGAGAAAAAAACGCTTAAAACGCTTATGACAAAATAGATTTGGGAAAATCTATAACATGAAAGTATAGGTTTAGTGGCTGGGGGAGAGTTAATTTAACCACTGTGCATGGGGTGGGAGCTACTGGAGTTTACAGACCAAAAGTTCAATGTGTCCTGAGGGGATGCTGCTGCAAATGCCAGTTGATGTGCTAGCATCATGATGGCCATGATGAGGGGGAAAGGATTCAGTTCTACCTTACAGCATTTATATGCTATCAGATCAACGCCTATAGTTCAGAGAGCAGATATTCACAAAATAAATGTTTCTGTCTACTGTTCTTGGTCACTTGTATGCTAGATTTAATTTTTATAAAGTGTGCTATCCCTCAGCTTCTCTCCCGGGTATTTGTAGTATTAAATGTTCAAGGAGATAATGAGCAATTAACTTAAGAAGAGGTCTGGAAACAGAAGAACAAGCTCATGGGAATCAAAACACAGATCACACATGGGTATATGCTTCACGATCAAATGCCTTCAGGTGAAATAAAGATCCGGAGGAAGTCAAGGGAATATCGTACTTAGACTTCCTGATATGTCCAGAGCTCATGGATGCACTAGGTGGTATGTATGTGTTAACTGTCCTGAAAGTCAAATGGCAACATCAAAGAGAGAGATCAAAATGTTGTGCCCAAGGGTCCATGGGAAAACCCAAACGAGCCCAAGAATTGCAAAGTCCGCTGTAATTACAAAAGAGCCTTTTATTCGAGTCCAGACTCGGATCACACGCTGTTCACTCACTAAGAGCAAGTGCCCGTATGTGACCCCGAGCCCGGGAAACATGAGTTTATATGCAAAATTGGGAATTCTTAGGATGCTCCAGAGTGAGGGGAGTGAAACACTTTAAGGGCAGCACTGAAGCTGGTGGGGGATTAATGGGTGTCTGTTTTGGTGTTATCAGGAACTAATTTTATGGCTGGCCATAACTGTCTGTGATCTCTGGTTACCTTTTTTTTTTTTTTATAATTTAAACGGGGCGAGGTGGGGGGAGCTCTAATCCTCTCCGGGTCTGTTATTTCTGAGACATCAAGGACAGGCACCTGGAGAATTCGGCCTCTTATCGCAGAGTGCCCGCTGACCCGGCGTGGCATCACCAGGCCTGGAAGGATGTCTCTCGTTTAACACTTGGCTCTACGAGATGTTTTCTTTTTTCTTTTTTCTTTCTTTCTTTCTTTTTTTTAAAGATTTATTTATTTGTTTTATGTGTATAGTACACTGTAGCTGTACAGATGGCTGTGAGCCACCATGTGGCTGCTGGGAATTGAACTCTAGATAGTCTCGTTCCCTCCGGCTCCGGCGTAATTCACTGTAGCTGTCCTCAGACGCACCAGAAGAGGGCGTCCGATCTCATTACGGGTGGTTGTGAGCCACCATGTGGTTGCTGGGATCCGAACTCAGGGCCTTTGGAAGAGCAGTCAGTGCTCTTATCCGCTGAGCCATCTCGCCAGCCCCACGAGATGTTTTCACTAATGGGGGCAGTGCTGTTTTAATTCTCTCAGAGTCGCTGGGGGTGGGGGGAAGACCAGTTGCCTGCAAATCTCACTGGCCCTGGGTGGACTTTCTGCACGGGCAAATATACACGACATTGGAGTTTCTCAAGATTTTTCACTACAGGGTACCGATACTAGTAATTCGGGGGTTACTACAGGAGTACCAAGGGTACTCAGCAGAAAACCTTCCACTTTTTCATGTATGGGAGACCCTGAGTCTGAGCGTATCTCCTTAGGGAGTTGATTACATTAAATGTTTGTTCACACTACCGGGCTTCTGTTCAAAGACGCTGAGCTTTATGGCATGTTTCTAGACCTGGAGAGTTTTTTTCTTGAGAGAATTTTACTTTAGTGATTTTTAATTTCTTCTTAGTTCCTAAAAAATTGTTCCTCTGGTAGGATTTTCAGACAAATATGGTTTTCATGTTTCTTTCAACCTGTTCTTCCCCATCCCTCTAACGGTGTGATCTCTTACACAGATTGCCTCCTGCCCACCTCCACTCACTCACCTGTGACCCGTTGCCTCACCACTGCAGCTCAACACTTCTTTTTTTCCTCGTGAACTGTAGAGCAATTTCCCCTAGTTATTTGATTGGCTGATGAAGAGGACAGGTAGCCAATCACTGGGCCAAGATATGGAGGCAGGGTCTTCTGGGTAGAACAGGAAGGGAAGGGGAGACGAGAAGTGTCAGGCAAGAGGGAGGATGGAAGAAGATGGGTGATGAAGATGAACCAGAACCACATGGCCTAAAGGAGCCTCAAGTAGCTAGGGATTTCATAGCTGGGTAATAGAGCAGTGATGTGACATATTTGTCTAATCTAAGGATACCGCTTGTAATTATATTATTGAGTTGTGTGTTCTTTGCACAGGCATTTTGGGGTTGGCATAAGCTTCTGGTGTTATCATTTCACGGGCTAAGGGAATCTGGGCAAGTGGTAGCTGGCTTTCTGCAGGCCAGCCACAGGGGGCTCCAGGCATTTCAGGAAAGACTGATCCAGTCAGCTTAGCAAGCAGAGACCAAGAAGGCTAGCTTGGGAGCCGGTTTTTGATTGGAGAGGCTTGGCAACAGGCTGGCTGTGGGAAACAAGGCAAGATGGCTGCTTGGGGCTGGCCACTGGGGTGGGCGAGACCACTGATGCTAGCTAGCAATTAGCCAGATTTAGCATGGTTCCTTTTTAAAACTACATGCTACAGTGGACTCCATCAATACCAACTCTCACAACCCACTCTTTAAGTATATCAGACATTAGAAAGGATTTGCATATGAGAGAGAAATACCATTTTTGTCTTTCTAAGACTAGGTCACCTCGCTGCATTGCCTTCAGAGAGAGGAGAATACAAGATGGGGAGCTCAAGACCGAAGAAAGGGAGGTAATGGTCCAATGTTGGGAAGTCTGGGTTGTGTAAGTGGAGATGTCAAGCAGGCACTTCAGATTGTAGTTCACACTTGAGGATCTAATGAAGGCTTGTGGGAGCTTAGGTATGGAGTAGGGGCTGGAGGGTTGTGAGTTCTGAGTGGCTGCCAGGAGAAAGAGCTCATGAAGAGACCTGAGACATAGCTTCAGATTACATGATCCATGTACAGAACCACAGAAACAAGTGGCAACTGGTGATGGACACTTTCCAAGGTCAAACAAAGCAAAGTCTAAAAGGAATACCTAACATATCTAAACATTAAAAATCAATGTCTAAGGGCAGGGCCTGTGAGATTCCCCCTTCCCCTACTACATGTTAGTATGTCTATGGATACTGTTTAGTCTTGTTTATGCAGGAATTTCCACGCAGAATGGTCTCACTATAGCCTTCCAGGTCCTCTGCCTCTTACACTGCTTCTGTCTCCACTCCCTTGATGTTTCCTGAGCCATAAGTGTAGGAGCTGTGCTGAAGATGTATCTGCCTGGGCCAGGTACCCCAGTATTTGTTAATTATGCATTGTGTCCACTTGTGGGTTTCTTTAACAGTTTCTATTTTCTGTAAATAGAAGCCTCTTTGATGGGAGCTGAGAGCCACACTTAGGTGCTGGGTGTTAAAGAATAAGTTTAGGAATTATGCTGCTCCAGTAAAGTGGCATTAGTAGGTTCTCTAAGGTCATGACCTCACTAGCCCTGGGCAGTTGTCTAGGTTTCCAGTACCAGACATGATTTCCTTTCTGTTGAGAGGGCCTTAGGTCTAATCAGACAGCTGTCAGTTCCACTCCTACATGATGGGAGTTTCACAATTTTACCTTTAGGGATATCTTGCAGTTTATCCAATAAGGTGGTCAACCCTGAAGTCATATACATACAAACAACAAAAATGGACTCAGTGGGTTGTATTTATATATTTGCATCTATATGTTTATTTATCTCTTCATCTTTCTGTCTCACAATCTATCTCTCTCTCCCTATTTATCTGTCATCTGTCTGTCTGCCTATTTTTATCTACCAATGTGATATAATCACATAAACAGTTATCTATTATTTGTCTGTCTGTCTATTATTTATCTACCTATGTGATAAAAATCAGATAAAAAGTTATCTATCATCTGTCTCTCTAACCTTTATCTACCTATGTGATATAATCAGATAAAAAGTCATCTATCATCTGTCTGTCTCCATCATTTACCTACCTATATGATAGTTACAATCAGATAAGAGGTTGCCGTCAATTTGAGAGAGAGAAGAACATGGAAAAGGCTGAAGGGCTGAGACATGGGAGGGATTGGAAGCAAGGGAAGTAGAGAAATTATGGAATTATATTTTAATTTATAAATATTGTTAAAAGACAAAAAAAAACTACTTAAGAAAATTTTAAAGTAGGGACTGAGCCTTCGAGTCACAACTAACATGAGGTGAGCAGGTGTTTTAGCCATGGCATTCTAGAGGAATAAAACCAACAGAATGAATAAACATTAACAAAACAGATTTACTGTGCTGGCAAGATGGCTCAGCAGGTAAGAGCACTGACTGCTCTACCAAAGGTCCTGAGTTTAGATCCCAGCAACCACATGGTGGCTCACAACCACCCATAATGAGATCTGATGCCCTCTTCTGGTTCATCTGAAGACAGCTACAGTGAATTACACCAGAATGAGCGGGGCTGGAGCAAGGTCCTGAGTTCAATTCCCAGCAGCCACCCACATGATGGCTCACAGCCATCTGTACAGCTACAGTGTGCTCATACACATAAAATAAATAAAATAAATCTTTAAAAACAAACAAACAAAAAACCAAAACAAAACATATTTAGTAAATTGGTGCACATGATATTGGCTGACTGAATGGTGGAGAGGCTGGTGTCATGGTAGCTGCCAGGTCCAGGAGGCTGGCTGCCTCAGCATCCTCAACCTGACCCCAAAGGCCTGAACACTTTCTGCAGTCTACATCGGAAGGCCAGAGAAGCTGGGTTCTGATGGCAGTGGAGCAGTAGCAACAGCAGCAGCAGCGGTAGCAACAAAACAGTAGGTAGATGCACTGACCATCAAGAAGCAAAGGCAAGCAAGCTAACTGCTTTTTAATAGAACCTCTTTGCATCCAAGCTGATACAGTGAAAGGTACTAGGGTGCCATCTGCACTGGGCAGGGTCTTCCCACTTAGTTAACCTTTCCTGGAAACATCCTCACAGACCAGAGCAGAAACAAGCTTCTTAAATGACTCCAGATCCCATCAAATTGACAATCAAGATCAGCCATCCCATCGGGGCAGTGGGCATGATGGATATCTGGGAAGGGACAGTAGATGTATGTGAGCATATAAATTATGTCACAGACACGTGTATATGTAAGGATCAAAAGAGGTCTGGGCCCCATCCTGTGTAATTATTGTGGAAAACCTTAAAGATAAAATGTTAGAGGATTTTATTGGAAACCTCACCTTGGTAGAATATGTGCTCACAGAAAAGATTAGCATCACAGATACTACCTCTGTAATATTTTGAGTTGTTTTTTTTGTTTGTTTGTTTTTTTGTGAATTCTCAGATATTTTGTGTTTAAGGTAAGTCTCGAAACACGGCTATTTTACAGTTGCAACACACCGTGCCTGAGACAGTTCAAATCCATTGACATGTAGTTTACACATGTTGTCTCCCAGTGGCCACTGTTGGTTTCTTTTGTACACTATTGTCTTAGTCAGGGATCTATTCTTGTACAAACATCATGACCATGAAGCAAGTTGGGGAGGAAAGGGTTTATTCAACTTACTTCCACATGGCTGTTGATCACCAGAGGAAGTCAGGACTGGAACTCAAGCAGGTCAGGAAGCAGGAGCTGATGCAGAGGCCATGGAGGGATGTTCCTTACTGGCTTGCTTCTCCTGGCTTGCTCAGCCTGCTCTCTTATAGAACTCAAGACTACCAGCCCAGGGATGGCACCACCCACAAGGGGCCCTACCCCCTTGGTCACTAATTAAGAAAATGTCCCACAGCTGGATCTCATGGAGGCACTTCCCCAACTGAAGCTCCCTTCTCTGTGATAACTGCAGCCTGTGTCAAGTTGACACACAAAACTAGCCAGTACAACTATGTTGGGATTAAGAGGATTTTAGGCCAGGCGGTGGTGGCACGTCTTTAATCCCAGCACTTGGGAGGCAAAGGCAGGTGGATTTCTGAGTCTGAGGCCAGCCTGGTCTACAGAGTGAGTTCCAGGACAGCCAAGGCTACACAGAGAAACCCTGTCTCGAAAAAAAACCAACCAACCAAACAAACAAACAAAAACAAAACAAAACAAAACAAAAACCAAAAAAAAAAAAAAAAAAGGATTTTAGTATTTGTTTTCATGCAAGAAGAAAGAAAGACATGCCACAGTAATGGTTCTCAAGCTGTGGGCCACGACCCCTTGCAGATTGCCACATATCAGATGCACTGCATATTAGAGATTTACATTGAGAGTCATAACAACAGCAAAATTAAAGGTATAAAGGAGTAACAAAATTAATTTTATGGTTGGGAGTCACCCACAACATGAGGAACCATATTAATGGGCTGAAGTATTGGGAAGGTTGAGAACCGCATCTCCACTGCTCACAAAGGTCTGCATCTCTGTCCCTTCAAACCCTGTGCACTAGGCTTTCCTGTTCCCATGCTGCCCAGGAAGAAGCAGAGGCTTGGTGAAACCCAGCTGTTTCTAACCAAGTAACTAGGGCAAACTTACCTTTGCCACCATTCACATTATAAACAACAACAAAAAAACTATTGCTAAAGCAATAGTTGAGGTTCTTACTAGAGAACCTATCAGCAACCTATGAGAGGTTTCTGATATTTCTTCATCCAAGCATTTGTCTGTATGCTATGATTAAAAGTCTTTGCATGTCATTCTTTTCTGAAAGAAAGTGAACATCAGAGTTCTTTATCTGTGGATGCTCTACATAATTAGAATGATTACCATCAGTGCCACCATCATTATCTCTGGTAATATCACACTGTCAAGTTTACTCAGATACCCATAAAACATTGAGAAAAGTCCTCCCCAGACATCTTTAATTTAACTTTTTACTTATTCACTTAACATCCTGCTCACTGCCTCCCTCTTGGTCACTCCCTCCCACAATCCTTCCCCCTCCCCACTCCCCTTCACCTCTGAGGGGGTGGGGCCCCCTCGGTCTCTCCCTTCCCCACTTCAAGTCCCTGTGAGGCTAGGTGCTTTCTCTCCCACTGAGGCCAGATAAGGCAGCCCAGCTAGAGGAACATATCCCACACATAGACAACAGCTTTTGTGACAGCCCCAACTCCAGTTGTTTGGGATCCACATGAAGACCAAGCTGCACGTCTGCTACATATGAGTGGGGAGGCCTGATCTTACAAGCAAAAGTGAATCTATATGCCGCGCTCTCCATGGCTCAGCAAGACACACGTTTATTCCTCCAACATCACCCCATCTCATGCACATTTACTGGCATTCAAAAGCAAGGAGCAGGGAGTGAGGTCTTCTGTGCAACCAGAAGACTGAGACTTAAAGGATACAAAGAAAAGAGAACGTTTCGGTGAATAAAATGAACCCCAAGGTATACATTGTTATTTTGATTCAATTAGGATAGGAAAAGGTAGAGAAATGAAGTCAGTTTATGTCTGAAGAATTAGCAGATAGAAGATCCCAGAGAAGGGGGTGGAGAAGAAGCAGAGGTGACCATAATGTGCAGCTTGATGCCTTTGCTCCCAAGTGTCCCTTAGAAGGCTCCTTGTATTCACAAACCCCTCGCCACCCTTCTAAAAGGAGAAAGTAGCATTGCGTTTAATTCCGAAGCGAGAGCCACATCTTCCTTTAGAAGCCTGTCTCCAGCTCCTAGCTCTAGATTTATTATGCAGTTCTGCACCTGTTGGCACGTGGTTCAGCATGTTTATCTCTATTAATGGCTTTAAATTATAAATGCCTTGAGGCCAGGATCTAGCTACCCTGCTTACTGCTACAGAATGCAATTGGCACACAGCTTCTAAACAAATAGTAAATATCATTTGATGCGGTTTGTGAAAATTAGGAGCGTTGTGCCCCTTGGTTACATCTCAAAGGTTGAGAGGTAATGCTGTCATTTGAATCTCCTTGGACTAAGGGTGCAAACTACAAACAAAACACAACAAAAGGAAAAATGAACAAATAAGCAAACAAACAAAACTAAGGAAAACGGAAGAAGAAGAGGCTATGACAGATCCCAGACGGTGTAGACAAGTGTGGTTGTGACCCATATTTCTTCTGAGTAGGAGACACAGGATTTTAAAACTGATTTTAATCCCTTGAGCTGGCAAGGTGAGGATGGACTTTGTCTGTCTAAGGCGTTCTCCCTTCCCAGCATCTATGATGCTGGTATGCTGTGTATTGCTTTCTGAATAGTGAACAGGTCTGTTTATTCTTTTGAAAATCTCTTTTCTGGTGACCAATTCAATTTCTTTTTTCATTTGGAACGTCCCTGAATGAAAGTCATCTGAATATTGCAAGAAATGAGTTATTTATTTTTAGCAGAATATATTAAAACAGTGTTTCTACATTATCCAGAGTCTAGTGACACCTTGATAGAGGAATACACTTAGATTTCTGACAAACTATTGGAGTTAAATCTGTCTGACATGGTCAGAGGAACTCAGCTACCAATGTGGTCACATCAGAAGGGAGAGATTTAATGAGAGTGATGTAGCAAGGTGCTTTGTTTCTAGAGGTCCTTTCATTGTCATGAGTTTGTTATAGCACAATGTAAGTAATGGTCCTAAACAGGGCTTTCAGGGAGAACTCACATGAGCTATATTAACTGTGACAAAAGCCACATGGTGGTCTTGACATGAAGCATCCTGGAAAAACATCCACATTTCTTTTCTCCTTCATTTGTTCTATTTCTCTTCAGATTGTTATCTTTTAGCTTAATTAATTAACTAATTAGATCAATTAGTATCAGGATTAACCTTTGGTGATGAAAGAAATAAATGATTTAAGGTCATTGAAATGGAATGTCAGATGGTAAGATGGCTCAGAAGGTAAGAGAACCGACTGCTCTTCTGAAGGTCCTGAGTTCAAATCCCAGCAACCACATGGTGGCTCACAACCACCTATAATGAGATCTGATACCCTCTTCTGGTGTGTCTGAAGACAGCTACAGTGTACTTACATATAATAATAAATAAATCTTTGGGCTGGAGTGAGCATAGGTCCTGAGTTCAATTCCCAGCAGCCACATGATGGCTCACAACCTTCTGTACAGCTACAGTGTACTCATATACAGAGTGTAAAAATTCACCAATTTCAACATACTCCATTGTTTATTGGTGAGTTTTGGAAGAGAGAGGTGTAAAAGCATTTCGAGTTGACCGTCTTACTGAAAGTATGGCCTGTTTCATTGACTGGGGGTCATTTTGGGATTCATGTTAAGCATAATGCTTGACCCTTTCTCAGTACTCAATTTTATTTTAAATTAGAAGTTAACTTATTGACTATTCCATGAGTCAAGATTATAGTTTAATTAATAAACTCAAGAAAAGAACAGGAGCTTCTGTAATTGACTAAAACACCAACTAGCATCACTGAATTTAGCAGAGATTGTGGGGATCAAATTGTGTGGTGAATCTGAAATACAGGCGTGAGCATAAGTGACTTGCAGGGAGGATGGTGACTGGCCAAGGCTCACAAGTATTTGTGATCATACAGCAAGGAAACAAATAAGAGAGTGAGAGAAGATAAAATCCAGAAGGCCGTTTGGTCCATCTGCACAATGAAATTCCCTTTGAAAGGAATATTATATAAAATGCTGGAAAATAAATTCATGACTTGAACAGCTGCCATTCAGTCCTAGAAGATTCCATGAATTTATTAGAACTCATTGCATCTGAAAACTCAGAGCTTAATTACACAAAATTATTATTACACAGAGTCAACTTGAGGTTTTACTTTTGGTCAGTGAAGGAGAAAAATAAACGCTTGGCTCTGTGGCTTCAGAATCTTCCACAACATGAACTAGAAACAGTTCCCCCTCTGTATTCTTACATGGCTCCAGTACCAATTTATATCTTTGCATGCAGAAAATACACGACAGGAAAATACAAGTGTGAGGATGGTCTTCAGTAGCAGTTCTCAACCTGGATCATGACCCACCTCAGGTGGTGGTGGTGGGGGAGTCGAATGACCCTCTCACAGAGGTCACCTAAGACCATTCATTGGAAAACACAGTTGTTTACAGTACGATTTGTAACAGTAACAAAATTACAGTTAGAAGAGGTAGTAAAACTAATTATATGGTTGAGACCACTACAACATGAGGAACTGTATCAAAGGGTCACAGAGCTAGGAAGGTGGAGAACCACTGGTCTACACTCCCCTACCTCCACTCCCACCCTCCGAACTGTCATAATATTTTTCATAGTATTAAATCTATAGTCAAACTAAATCCATAACTTCTAATGTGGCTATAAAAGATCTTAAAGATGAAATTATTTCCACATTACCTGCTCTTCAATAAAAGAAAGAACATAAAACATCAAACCTATTCCATTTAAACGTCAGGAAAGCCAGTGGATGAGATGGCTCCACACTTCCCCAAGTCATCAGCTGAGCCAACACTGGAGAGAGGCAAGGACACTGGAGCTGTCCTTGGTACTGATTCATCGTGCCCCCACTTTGACCCGCTGTTGCCCTCTGGATATCATTATCGCCCATATAGATAGCAACCATCTTCAATTTAGCATCCTTCAGAAACTCTGAGAACTCCCGCCTGCTGTTTCAGAACAGCTAAAGAGACTTTCATTGACAACACAGACATAGAAAATCTTTGTAGGCACAGTTTTCTCTCTTTCGATCTGTTACCATCCAGGACTGCGAGCCTAGCACCCACCATTTCATTTAAGAGCATGTGCTGAGGAACCCGGAGAAACTTAAGATAGTTATTTTTCCCCTCGATGCTATATTAATTTACTTCCATCTTAAATGAATTTGGCAGATTCAGCTCCTTGGTTATAAAAGAAATCATGATTTATTACTGTTGAACCACCCACTTGCAGCATGACTAGTGGTTATAAGCTGAGCTTAGACAGCATGTGTGTGGAAACAACATTTATGTAAAAAGGTTTCTGTAGTCATATCATGGGCAATACTTATCACACACATACTTTTAATCTATAATCAATCCTGGCAAATTTGCCAAGAGACAAAACCCAATGAATATTAGCATTGTTTACTCTGACTACCCAAAGTTATTACTACAATGCTGTATTTTAAAATGAAGCAGAGGAAACCTGAGAATGATGCCCTATCACTTAAATGCATCCAATTATCCTAGGGAAATTAATATCTATATTTATAAATTTTATTTATTTATTCAAGACAGGATTTAGTATAGATCATGGGGACCTTGAACTCATTATGTATCCGAGGATAAGTTGTAAACAATTAATTTAATTAAAATTTTAGTTAAAAAATAGGTTTTATGATAGCATTTATTCTTCAAACAAAGAATTTGTTTTTTTCTTTATACCTTTTCTTTTCTTGTATCTCTTTACCTTTTTCCTCATTCCTTCTCCCCCAATCTGTGCTCTCCCAAGCTGAGTAGCTGAGGCTAACTTTGAACTTCTGATCATCCTGCCTCCACCTCCCAAGTACTGGGATTGCAGACATGAACCACAACACTTGGCTTTATAAGTCTTTCTTCTGAAGTAATAAATTCTCATTTAAAACCTCTGATATTCATGTAGTAAATATGACAGTCCATAATCAGATGTATTTCTATTCTGAAGATTTACATTATAATTAAAATATTATAAGTCATGTGGCTGATTTTCCAAAATCATTTTTTAAAAAACTTCAGTAAATTGATTCTTAAATAATGCACCTTCTGACCTGCTTAGTATTCAAAACCCAAAACTGAAATTCTGCCACCCACTCTGCAGCCTATTGATTTGAGAACTACAGCTGCAGAAATTAAACTGTATTGTTAGCTCAGAGCTTTCGGCTGAGGAAGCAATTTCAGATTGGTTTCTCCTCTAGCCCGGCTTAGTATTAAGTAAATATGTGCCTCTGAGTGTCTTGGGCAGATTATTACCCAAAGTGGTGTGTACAACTTTGCAGGTGCAGCACCAAGGAACTAAAAGCCATTTTGGTTATTCACCTTCCTAACTGGTGGTTAAAGGTCATTATGAAATGGAAGGCACAGGTATTCCCAGAGCTATAGGAGCACATCTAAGTTAGGCTGCTTATTGATATTTGGGATACTTTCATATTTGGTGCTGTAGATGATATCCACATAGAATCAGATGGCCACAGACCCTGTCCTCAATGAATGCCTGGTCCAAAAAGACAAGAGGTAGGTATCACAGATCAACACATGATGTACGTAAGATGGCTATAGTATGTGATGAAAAGCCTCCGTCCTCCTCTCCCTCCTCTTCTCCCTCTCTGACTCTTTCTGTCTCTCTCTGTTTCTGTCTCTCTCTTTGTGTGTGTGTGTGTGTGTGTGTGTGTGTGTGTGTGTGTGTGTGGTGCAGCAGGGTCAGTATTAGGAAGAGAGAAGGCATCCTAGAGGAAATGAAGCAACAGTAGATGAGAACAAGGTCTTTGGTTTATTTTTTTTAAATAGCAGGTTCAATTTCCTGGTTCAAGAAATAGCTCCTAGTCTCTAAAAATAATAAAATAATATTCCTCCTGCTGGCATAAACGCTAACCGAGGTGGTGGAAATAATAACCCATCATTTTATAGACAATCTGAAAGATAAAGGGAAAGATGACGAATAGAAGAATAATATGAAGAGCTGTGAATTTTCAGTAAGAAAAAAATCAGTAAAGATATCACCTTTTTTATTTAAGATCTATAGACAGATATTTTGGAATGTCTTGGAAATAAAAACAATGCCTTTTCATGAATACCTTGTCTTCTTTAGAATATCGTGCCTTTCAAAGTTATGCTTTGAAATAGGAAGAAGAAAACACATAGAAATTTGTCCCAGAAATCAATAAAAACTGGCGTAGTTTGATAGTATGCCAATTTAAGCTTACGTCTGAATTCAATCAGATTTCATTTTTTCATAGAGGAAACCATAGCAGTTATTCTCAGCAAAGATAAATGCCTACCTCCAAACCTTTAAGGTGCAAAGTTACCCACAGTGAGGCACTTTTGCCATAAAGAGATAATGCCGAGGGTTTTGAGTAGATCTACTTCTAAAAACCATTTCTATCAATTGACCGAGAAGAGTGAGGAAAGCTGGTATGTGCTGTGTACAGTTTCTATGTGATGGAAAGTGGCTCTCTACAACTTTGTCATGTGCTTAAAAGAAAGGAGAAGCCCATATGGATGATTCTGGTCACATAGGCTTGAGGAGCTGTGATGTTGGGGACAGAACTCTAACAGTGGGGAATGGGAAAAACAAGAGTCCTTGTGCTCTCACAAGCCAGAAAAACATCGAAGTGCAAGCAAGCTCAGGTGCACCTCTGTCTCCTAAAGAGCCCCCACAGGCCACACTGTCACATATACCTGCCTGTAAAACAATGTACCCACCCTCCTCACCATATCAAGTCATAGTTATTCTGCAATTATCACACTCCAGGCTTCAGTCATGGTGTATTCTTCCATTATTTCATGCCATCCTCATGCCATCTGGATACTAGGCTCTACCACCTTCTTCCATGGAATAGAATATTATGGGATGTGACACTATTTTACATTATTGCTAAGAAAATAAACACATGACTTAACTGTGATTGGCTTTGCATTTTAGTCATACTTAGGCCTTAGAGTTAAAGAGCTAAATAATGTACTTCCTGCCGGACGGTGGTAGCACATGCCTTTAATCCCAGCACTTGGGAGGCAGAGGCAGGCGGATTTCTGAGTTTGAGGCCAGCCTGGTTTATAAGAGTGAGTTCCAGGACAGCCAGGGCTATACAGAGAAACCCTGTCTCAAAAAAACAAAAACAAAACAAAACAAAACAAACAAACAAACAAAAAAGTACTTCCCCAATAGCCCTTATTCTACCAATGAACAAGCTAACTCTGGGATAGGATTTCAAGTCACAATCCAGAGGTCATATGCTATGTGACCCTGTGTGAAGCATCTGACTTACTTGAAGTCTCTTTATCTACAAAGAACATGCCTATTTCAAAGGGCTGTAATAAAATTGAACTACTAGAAGTCATATCAAATTCCTCAGTATGGAACAAATACTCCACAAAGGCTAACTATCTATATAATCCTCTGCAAATCAGCCTACAGTGATGGTCCAAGATCTGCCAATGGATAACAGGAGCATTTGTGGTTTCTTCCTACACATATTATGATAGGGATGCTGGGAAGCTGAAGGAGATGGCCACAATGGTGCAGTGCATCGCTAAGAGATGAGCATCCTGTATGGTAACTTTGTAGTGTGTACCACTGCCCTCTCCACCCTCTCCTGTATCCATTCCACTGGGAAGATGTCATGGCTTTGAGTGGCACTAAGAGCACATAACTCAATGGAGGAGAATTGTTCACAGAACTGAAGTCAAGCATCCCATCAGACCTGTACTCCAGTACAGGAGGTATGACTGTGACTTTAAGATGAGCCATGCTCACACTCTCTGGGCCTATACATTGCAGTTTGATGCTGCTAATAGCCACCCTGCTGGCTATGAGAATATAAGAGAGAATAGCATGGTATGAGCAGAGCAGAGACATGGAGTGAGGCAGTGTCCCGAAGACATCCTTCTGGTCTATGTTGAAGCCAATATGATTCTATGAGTTTGTTTTCTTTTTTTGTGTGTGAGCTAATAAATCCTCTCTCTGTGTGTACATGCATGTGCATTTGTGTTCATGTGTGTGTGTTTGTGCATGCATAGATATGTCCATTCATGTGTATGTATGCTGTGTGTATGTGTTCATGCATGTTTGTTTCTATACATATGTGTGTCCATACATGTATTGCATGTGTGTGTGTGTCCATGTTTGTGTGGTGTGTGTATATGTGTATGTACTGGCTGGTTTTGTGTGCCAACTTGACACACGCTGGAGTTATCACAGAGAAGGGAGCTTCAGTTGGGGAAGTGCCTCCATGAGATCCAGCTGTGGGGCATTTTCTCAATTAGTGATCAATTGGGTAGGTCCTTTGTGGGTGGTGCCAACCCTGGGCTGGAAGTCTTGGGTTCTATAAGAGAGCAGGCTGAGCAAACCAGGAGAAGCAAGCCAGTAAGGAACATCTCTCCATGGCCTCTGTGTTAGCTCCTGCTTCCTGACCTGCTTGAGTTCCAGTCCTGACTTCCTCTGGTGATCAACAGCACTGTGGAAGTAAGCTGAATAAACCCTTTCCTCCCCAGCTTGCTTCTTGGTCATGATATTTGTGCAGGAATAGAAACCCTGACTAAGACAGTGTATATGTGTGTCCATGTATGTGTGTGTATGTGTGTGTGGTATGTATATACATGTGTGTTTGTGTGTGCATGCATTTGTGTGTTCATGTGTGTGTCCATTCATGTGTGTGTATGGTATGTATGTATATATGTATATCCCTGCATGTATATGCATGTGTGTGTCTACGTATGTGTGCATGAGTATGTCGATGCATGTGTGTGTTCATATGTCCATGTTTGTATGTGTGAGTGAGTGTGAGTGTGTCCATGTGTATGTGTATGCATGTGTTCATGTGTGTGTGTGTGTGTGTGTGTGTGTGCATTTGTGTGTGCACTATTCAGTTCCTTCTTGTTTTGGGTTAGGGTATGTGTCACTTGAAACTCCCAAATATCTAAGGTACTCTGAACAAAACACCAAGTCCCCACTTGAAAGATTTGATTATTGAGACAAGAATAATTTCCTTACCTAATTCTCCTCCTGGGGCTTCACATAATCAAGACTATGACACACATTTCCTGCTGCTTTATCTACAAGGTTCTATGCCAGGAAATCAGACACAGCTGAAAATGGACAGAACTCCCTTGATTCCCAGTATGTATATAACTTGTACCCATAATGTGTCTAGTCATCCCTGGCTTGTCTTTTTAGATAGTCATTTAACAATCAAAAGTCACATCATACAGGTTTCATGCATGTTTTCCACTACACCTTTTGCTATACTTAGTAAAAGTCAGTTTATAAGTTGATTAATGTCAGATCCATTTTCTCTCTTCTTTGTAAACAGCAAAGTGGCTGAGTGGTAGAGTGGAAGGGATAAGGATTCCAGATCAGTTGGGCTGCCATGAGATTTGTAAGATGGCAGCCATAGTGTAGAAACTCTAACTCTCAAACCTGTACAAGCCCCATTCACGAAACATTCATGACCCATCTCAGTACACGCACATAGGACTATGTTCAGTCTCCATTCCCAGTACTCTTTTTTTTTTTTTTTAACAGACTTAATTCATTTATTTTTGTCATATAAAAACCCTTATGTGGTAGCCACAGCTGGAGCCTGGGTCCTCTGAACAGAGACTCTGGTTGGGTTTTCACAAGATGATCAGTGAATTCCTAAGAAGGAGACTTGGTGCACACAGTCTCTTTCCAGAGGTCGGGGGTCAGGTAGCTGTAGGTCTTGGAGATGGCATCAAAAGTGGCCTTGGCAAAGTTGCCCGGGGTGGCAGTGCAGCCTCTGGCTGAAGTGTAGCAGTCATCTATACCGGAGCTTCTTGGGCACAGGAACAGAGACAATGCCAGTGCCTCTGGGGGCAGGGATGAGACACACCAGCACAGACCCACAGCGGCCTGTCACCTTGCATGG
>JADRCD010223794.1:0-14640 GCA_019843815.1 Montemys delectorum | reverse complement strand
AAAAAAAAAAATCATCTAAGCACTCCCCCCCCCCCCCCCCAGAAAAAGCAGTGGGTGGATGTCTTTGCTAGGGTTTCTCTCGGTGTGATAAAACACCATGACCAAAAGCGCCTTGTGGGAGGAAAGGGTTTATTTCAGCTTATAACTCTCAAATCCCATTCTGTCCCCGAGGAAAGTCGGTCCAGGCAGGAATATAGAAGGTGGAACTGACGTGGAAGCTGTGGAAGAATGTTGCTGACTGGCTTATTAATCTGTGGCTTGCTCATCCTGCTTTCTTACACAACTCAGAACCATCTGCCAAAGATTGCACTGCCCACAGTGGACAGGCCCCTCCCACACCTAGTCACGTGTGGTTTTCAAGGATACCTTAGACAAATTAGTTAGGAACTGCTCAACAGACTTGGCTGTGGGCCCATCTAATGGAGGCATTTTCCCAATTGAGAGTTCCTCTTCCTGAATGACTCTAGCTTGTGTCAGTTGGCATAAAACTAACCAACACAGGAGGGGACACAGGCAGTAGAGAAGACAGTACATAAATCACTTGTTGGACACCGGATTCATGCAGGGCTCTCCACTCACAAAAGCTGATGTAAACAAATGACAGTAGAAAATGACTGTGCTGTGTGCACACTAGGTTTGGAAGCTGCTTGCTTGCTTGCTTGCTTGCTTGCTTGCTTGCTTGCTTGCTTGGCTGTGTTTTTCTTTTTGAGACCAATCAGGTCTCTGCCCAAAGCCAACTCTGAACTTCCTATATAGTCAAAAACTAACTTTGAATTTCTGACCCTCCAGGTCCCACTTCCCAAATCCTGGAATTACAGGTGAAAGCCACCATGCCTGTTTTATTACAGTGTTAGAGACTGAACCAAAGGCCTTGTGCATTCAAGGCAACCACCCTACCAACTGAGTGACAAGGCCGTCTTTAGAGCTGACTTCTTTGCCGGGCACAGTAGTTCCCTCCGGTAATCACAGCAGCAAGAGGCAGACACAGAGGTCTGCTAAACTGGATGAGGCTTCTGTGGGCAGAACTGGATCCAGCCCATCCTCAGAGCTGCACACACACAGCAGGCACATACATGGCTTCTCTTCCTGACCCTTCTTTCCTGAGTGGCTCACCTAAGCAGAGACACTAGACCCCAAAGAGCAAGAAAGCCTCCAGCCCTCAGTGAAGAAACTCCAGAACTCCAGAAAGCTAGGCTGGGAAAAGAACCTTAGGGCTTGTGACAAGGGGTCAAACTACTTCTACATCTCCGATCCAGCGATGGCAAAGTCATTATAAATTATACACTGACATTAACTGACTGCAAACCCACATAAAACAGTGATGTGTGGGCAAAATGTAAGCACAGCACAATGTGCTCAGAGCTGCCATGGAGCCCTTGCTCTTGGGGACAGCAGACAGAAGGACTTAGGCAGCCAAGGACCAAGATACTGCCAAAGTACTCAGAAGTAGGTCTGTGTGCGTGTGTGTGCATGTGTGTGCGTGTGTGTGCGTGTGTGCATGTGTGTGTGTGTGTGTGTGTGCGTGCGCGCGTGGCAGCTGGTTGTGGTTTGTTGAGTAGTCAGGTACGAAGAGTTCCCCCACAGAACTTGATGCCCCTAGCTAGCGAGAAGCAGTCACCCCTTTTCCCTCTCCTGCCTAGTGTTAGGGACTTGGAAGGGTGGAAGAAGAAAACAAACCCACGATGTAGCCAAGAGTCCAGCTACAAGCGAACCCTGAACAAAGGAGCACTGGAAACCTCACCAACACCCAGAAGTTTCCTGCCATCCTTGTGACTCGTCTCTAAGTTTGAAATGATGGCAAACCAGAGGGCTCTAAGTATGGACGTTACCTGTGCGCTTGGGAGGATCTTTAAACTGGGCTGGGAAGATGGCTTGGTTAGTAAGCGCTTTCATTGCATGCATGAGGACCCAAGTTCAAGCCTCAGAGCCTGAGTAACAAACCCAACGCAAGGGAGGTGGAGGCAGGAGGATCCTTGGCAGTCACTGGATTTGGCAGCTGCAGGCTAGTAAGAGATCCTTGTAATCCTGATCATTTGAGTCAATCCCTGGAGCCCATACGGAGTAAGGAGAGAACTGAGTCCCACAAACTGTCTTGACCTACATACACTCACACACACATACACGCACACACTCACACATGCACACACACGCATGCACACAGTCATACACACATACACTCACACACACTCACTCACACACACACACATACACACACACACAGTCACGCACGCACACAGTCACACACGCACACAGTCATACACACACACATTCACACACACGCACACACAAACAAGGTGGACAAAAGGATACTGAAAGCTGACTTCTGGTTGCACACATGTGTACATGTGGACACACACACACACACACACACACAGGATCTTTATGTATAAGCAGCCAAGGAAGACAGATACTGACAGAGATGCTTTCTTTGAAGGCAACACAGCCAGCACTCATAAGAAACTGACCCCCCGGTAACGGCGTACTTGAGTAACAGTGTAAAGGAGAGACCTTCTTTAAAATGGCTCTAATTTTGAGCCATGTGACCATATTGCCTGCTCAAAGTATAAATAAACACAAGTGCTTTGGAAACTGTAATGACATATAGCGCATTTGGGGGTTGCTTCAACCAGAGAGACACAAGAGGCTGGATAAAAGCCACCTGTCGGGGTATTGCCCACAGGTGACCCCATCACTGAGCTTGGAGATCTGTCTGTTTAGAAAGGATTCATTCCAGGCAAGTAAAGCTATGGGCTTGGAAAGGCATGTCCTATCAAGTTTCCGCATAATTGGATAGAATTCACTCATAAAATAAATTATGTCATTTCCTTACAGCAGACAATTCCCTATAGCTTCGATGTGCAAACAGAACCTCCGTTTCTAAGACTTAATCAGATGACTCCTGGTGTCTGTCCTCCACACAGGTGGTTGGTAGTACAGGAGTTTGAGGATGGCTGGAAACCCCTCCTCCACAGTACAGGCTGAACAATGATAGCACCAACCTCCCCCAGGAGCAGCCACCACCTTGAAGAGACTGACCCACAAGCCACTCCCTGGAGGTCACTGAAACAGTAAATTAAGTCTAAGCGGTATTTCAAAGAGTGTTCACGGCTGATCAAAGGCGATCCCCACAAGCGGCAGTTCCGAATCACATTTTGCTGCCCACCCCAAAGCTCCTTGCTGAGCTTTATGGGCGCAGCTGACCCTGTATGGCAACAGACCTGAGCATGAAGAGCAAGACATGTAGCTCAGCAGCTTAGACTCAGCTAACACGTGCAAGGTGCTGGGTGCGATCCCCTGCACAAGACAGGCAGGCAGGCAGGCACACAGGCAGGCGGGCAGAGAGGCAGAGAGGCAGGCAGGCAGGCACACAGGCAGGCAGGCAGGCAGGTGGGCACACAGGCAGGCAGGCAGACAGGTAGGCGGGAGGGCAGGCAAGCAGACACACACACACAAGGTGATGCTGCCTTGAGAAACCAGAGAGGTGAAGAGCTCATCTGGCTTTCCAGTTGACAGAGGAGCACCAGGCAGGACACCCTAAGCATCTTTCTCCGTGTGTTTCTGCCTCTCCCCATCTCTCTGTGTACTTGCTCCCTTCCTCCCCCCCCCCAAAAAAAAACCCCACAGTTACTCTAAGATCCACCATCATGGCTCCATTCCCAGCCTCCAGTGTTTTCTGGAATGTTCCCCTGGGCACACCATGTATGGTATGCCTAAAAGCTGCCACAAACACCAGGTATCAGACTCATAATTGGTGTTTCTGTTTGAAAAGGGGCAAGCAGATAATGAAAGGGCAAGCTGACAAAACAAGGTCTGTCACCCCTTGAACTTCAAAATCACCTATGGAGCTAAGTACACAGAACCCTGTCCATCATGGAACAATGCCTGCAAAGGCCAGGCAGAGAGCATGTGGCCCAGCTAAGGACACAAACACCAGTAACAGAGACGGGCTGACCCACCCCATCTCACTTCAGCTTATCTGCTGTGGACAGGAAAGAGAGGGTGGCATATGGGAGATCCCTTCATCAAGGAGCGACAGCAGCAAAGAGGAAAGAGGAAAAAAAACAGTCACAAGAAACCTGGACTTCAGCCCAGCTCTCCACAGAGCAGGGCCAGACCAACTTCTCACCTAGACCTGAGGAGGTCAAGGCTGAAAGTCTAACACAACCCTGCCAACAATGGCCCCTGGGCCCAGAAGGCTCTGCCCTCCACTAATTTGCATCACACTCAGAACGTAAACTAGGGGATAGAGGAGACAGCTCAGTGGCTGAAAGGACTTGTTCCTGCTTAGGGGGTTTGGTTCCTAGCACCCACATGATGGCTTACAACCACAAGTAACTCTAGTTCTAAGGGAATTGACCCCCTCTCTTGAACTCCATGGGCACTAGGCATGCACATACATGTAGGCAAAACACTCATAAAATAAATGTCTTTTAAAAAAAAATACTGAATTTACCTTTAAAAATCTGTTAGGAGTTGAACTATTTGGTATATCGAAGCATTTTTTCCTTTGCATATGTGTATGTGTCTATGTGGATGAGTGCTCACACTTGTGTGTGGAAGCCACAGAATAACACCAGCTGTCTTCTGTGATTACCACTCTCTAGCTGCCAGCATACCTGCCCCAGTGTCACCTGGGAGCTAAACACCCAGTCCACACTCTAGAGCTCCTAGAATGTGAGCTTATCTGAAAAGAGTCTGGGGAAATGACTGGGGCTGAGAGAGCTTGTGCTGGAGTGGGCTGGGCCCTCAGCTCCGACTGGATCAGTATCCTTAAAACAAGGAGAAACAGCACACGGGAGATGACATCTGTGTGGGGAAGGGGAGATGGACTGATGTGGTCCATCCAGGGCTACAAGGACACTGTGTCGGACTGCAAAGAGCATAGGAGGAGTCCTGCAGAGCCCAAGAAAGGAGCAGCCCAGCTACCAGATGGATGCTGGCCCACCCGGCCTCCACAGATGAACAGACATCTGGCTTCAGCTTCCAAGCCTACAGCTTGTGCTAACAGCAGCCCCAGGGGACAGACGCCACTTTCTTTACCAGTCCACCCCTTGGAAGGAAATTTCCTGACTGGCTTCAGGAAATGGAACTTTTACAAAGATAGCTAACAAGTAATACACCAGGAAGGTCTGTCGTCAATAGCAGGGCCTTTGCAGAAGGAGAAACATTACGCTGTTACTCATAGACACAGCTAAAGAATGGTCTGTTATACAAAGGAAGGTCTGAACCATCCTCTTACACACACACACACACACCCTCTCTCATACACACTCATACTCACACACACCCTCTCACACTCTTACACACACACACACCCTCTCTCATACACACTCACACTCTCATGCACACACCCTCTCACACTCATACACACACTCACATACATTTACACGCACATTCTCTCACACACTCATGCACACATACACATTCACGTACATTCTCTCTCACACACACATTTCCACAGACATACACACATTCTCACATACACACTCACACACTGACTTGGATGGCTTGCGCCCACACAGTCTCTCCCTCAAACACTGGTGGTAATCTCCTGTTGGAGGTGGACTTGGATAAAGGAAGGCTCAGCTTTTGGCGCGTCTGTTCTCAGCACATTGCTGCTCAAGTGCACAGCAGGGAGAGGAGAGAAGCTTACTCTGCTTGCTTTGCTCTGAATAGCCAGAAGGAAGAGAAAGAATTCGTGGTTCTGAACCATTAGAGCAAAGGCCCTGTGGTCTTCCACCTCTACCTGGTTAACACAGAGCTGACAGGACATTAGGATCAACCAAATCCATGGCTCACCTCCAGCACCCATTCACCAGGCAACTGGAGTAATACTGAAGGCACAGCCACCATCTTGGTTTATTCTCTTCTCCTCCCCTCCCTCCTTTTCCCCCCTCCCTTCCTAAATTCCAGTTTCACCTGGCTGATCTGAGAACTCAGAGAAAAGTTCCAGCGTCAAGGAATTCCACTGTGGAATTGATTGGTCAACATGCCTCAGTTCTAATAAGGTGACCAAACCAGTCTGCTGGGTGACATACCTCAGGCAACAGCAGTCCGGGGAGATACCAGCCAGGACACAGTCTCCGACGTAAGAAGGCAGACTGCCCCGTCTACCCAGTACTCCCACGCTCACCTTACCCCACCTCCTCGCCTCCCACCCCAGAGACAGAGCAGCACAAAACAGGAGGAAACCAGACTCGGAATGGGATCTGGGCTGCAGCAGAGGCGGGGTGGGAGGTCACGGGACAGGTGAGAGCTTCCTAAGACGTGCGGACCTAGACCATTCATCCATCTGCAGCTTCCTGGTTCACCCTGCAGTCGGAGCTGTACTCCACTGCACAGGGATCCTAACTGTTAGAGACTGCTAATCCTAGTGGCCAAACTTCAGGCCTGGCTGCTGCCATTTCTCTGCCTAGGAGCATCTCCATCTCTGAGAGAGTGAAGAAGGTCACTGGCAGTCAGTGGCAGTCAGTGGCAGTCAGTGTAGCTAAGGGACCTTCACAATCAAGTCTCTTATTTGAGTTAGGATTATGGGCCTGCCTTGAGCTGGGACCAAATCAGACCTGAGAGAGGAGGGAAAGAAAAAGGGAAACATAGACTGAGTTCAAAAGCGTAGCACTCAGCTAAAAGCTAGGCACAGCAGCACCCATCTGTGAACCCAGCCACTGGGGAAGGGGCTAGCCTTTGGAGTTTGTTGGTCAACCAGTCTAGCCAAATTGATAAGCTACAGGTTCAGCAACAAACACTGTCTCCAAAATAAGGCAGGGGAGGGGTGACAGAGAAAGACACTGCACATGTGCACACGAGGGTGAGAGGAGGGAAATGACACAGATGACATATGCACACAAATACACACCACGCACACAAAGACATCATAGAGCAGAACTCAGGAGTCTTAGAAGACGTCACTGGAGGAGACTCCTGCATTTCATGCTTATTGCATGGCTCCTCTCCAAGTCAGGCCTGCAGGAGGTGACAGCGTGTCTGCTGTCCTGGTATGCTAAGGGAGCCAGGACAAACACACCATGGGCCAACCAGGTCTGCAGTGAACAAAAGCCCACAATGAGCCACATCTGTAGGCAAAGGGGATCTGATTTCAGCTTCAGAGCCAGAAAAATGGGAACATCCACTGAGAAGCAAGGAGTCCAATCCTTGGGGCAGTTCATTCTGTAATGTTATTCAGGAAGGTAGCTCCGAGAGGTGCAGTTCTCCACCTGAGCATCTCAGAAGACACCCTGAAAGCAATGCCCATTCCTGACTCCCAAATGGCTCAGTGGATGGTAATGTGTGCTGGGCAAGCATGAGGTCTGAGATCGATCCCTAGCACACAAGTAAAAGCTGGCCATGGACACATTTGCCAAAGGAAACTCAGTATCTTCCTCTGGCTTCCAGATATACCCACACAGGTATGTGTGTGCATGCATGTGCCAACACACAAGTGTGGACTCATACATACATACATACATACACACACGAGTCCACACATAGGTGCACATACACATATACACAGATATGCACACACAGGTATATACACACACATACATAGGTACATACACACACATATATATACAGGTGCATACATACATATACAGGTGCACAGACATACAATTAGGTGCATACATATGCACATAGGTGCACACACACAGGTCCACACATATAAACATAGACACACACACAAACACACACACACACACACACACACACACACACACGCATACACGAACAGAAGCTCCTAATCTATTCCAGCTATATAGCTCAAACTCACTGTCTCAGTCTACAAAATGTTAATATCAGTTTTGGACTTTTGTTTAAGGTTTATTATTTTGTGTGTATGGGCATTTTGCCTGCATGTATGTCTGTGTACTATGTGCATGCAGTGCATGCAGTACCCAAAGAAACCTGAAGAAGGCTTCAGATCTCCTAAAACTGGAGTTACATACAGTTGTGAGCCACCATGCGGGTGCTGGGAATTGAACCCCAGTGCCCTGGAAGAGTAGGCAGTGCTCTAAGCTATTTCTCTAGCCCCAGGATCGATCTGCTTTGAAATAATCGGAATGTGAAAACCTCCATGGCCACAAAACCTCCTACACTGGCAATTGACTCAAAGATCAGAATAAAGCAAGTGCACGGACAGGAGTGTCCCCGAGTACACAGAGGCCAGTGACTCTGACAGTGGAAGGGACAGTGCAAAAGTCCCACTTGTTTACTTTCCCCCTCGTTTTGGCTGCTTCCATACTCGCTGATAACCCCTCCTCAGTTGAGAACTAAAGGGGAAAACATGCAGAGGGGCCGAGCAGAGCCGTGTCTCTACAGCTAAGACCTGGTACAGCAGCTAGCTCCCCCCACCCCGAGCAGAGCCATGTCTCTACAGCTAAGACTTGGAACAGCAGCTAGTTCCCCCCACCCCAAGCAGAGCCGTGTCTCTACAGCTAAGACCTGGTACAGCAGCTAGCTCCCCCGAGCAGAGCCGTGTCTCTACAGCTAAGACCTGGTACAGCAGCTAGCTCCCCCCACCCTGAGCAGAGCCGTGTCTCTACAGCTAAGACCTGGTACAGCAGCTAGCTCCCCCGATGCAGCAAGGCTGGAATGAGCTCTTTTAAAGAAGCTGACAAGCTTCTACAAATGTTTGTCAGTGTCCTGCAGCCCTGTACCGGCCCTCAGAAGCACTAAGCATACAGACGGGATCCCACCATAAGTGAGGCAGAGGTGCTGAAGGCTGGAATGAGCACAGGCCAAGAGCTGCAGCCCAAGGTGCGAAGCTGAGAGTGAGTAAACCAAGTTCCGTCCGTGCCACTGAACCACTCTCTGTGTCTGTCCTGGAAAGTAGCTCAGAGCACCTGCCTGACGTACACAGGACCCTGGGTTCTGTCCCCAGCATTTAAAAAAAAAAGGTTCTGGTCTATAAAATAGAGATAGACCATGAGCCCACTTTGCGGTGTTAACATACAGAGCAATGGTGTAGTTCTAGTCAAGAGGTAATGCCAGCATGAATAATTAGAACTCAGGTCTAGCATAAGTGGTAAAAGAAAGAGGTGGAAAAAGGTCAGTTGAATTCTAAAACTAGAATGCCCTGGCAACTGGGGAACTTGGGGAGTAAAGAGAGATGAAGGAGAACACACTCTAAGGACAAATGAATTGGGACCGGTCCCAAACACTGGGAATCTTGACCTAACACAATTGCTTCAATCAAGCCCATCTGGAGCCCTCGGAATGAGGACAGCAAGAGCTGATGGAGATTTTACAAAGAAGAAGAAAACAATCAGTGAATTGGCTTGACCTCGTCAGATGTTGGAAACTAAAGTGTCTGAGCCAGGAGGATCTCCAGTGACCACGGCAGCTCCTCATCGCGGGTGCCCACATAGAGAATGACTGATTTGTTCTCAGCCCACAGCCTGTACAGACAGATCCGGTCACAGCACCGCCCAGGCACTGCCATCAGCAAGGATTTCTGCCCTGTCTGACTACCTCCCTTCCCAAGCAGGCCCCAGCCTCCATCTGCCTTTCAATTCAGAGCTCACGCCCCTTCCTCTATGGTACTTTCTACAACCTGTTCTTGCTCTAGCGCTCTCTCTCTCTCTCTCTCTCTCTCTCTTTCTCTCTCTCTCTCTCAGACACACACACACGCCCACACTTATTCTCCTTAAAAGTTTAAAAAATTCATTATGTCAAAACTTTTCATTGCCTTACATCCCAGCGCGAAAGAGGCTGAGGCAGGAGGATCTCAAGTTTGAGGATAACTTGGATTACATATGAAGTGCCAGAGCAGGTAGGACAATTTAACAGCATCCTGTTTCAAAGACAAACAAACACAGAGACTAGAGAGAAGGCTCAGTGGTTAAGAGCACTGCACAGTGGTGAAGAGCACTGCACAGCAGCTAAGAGCACTGCACAGTGGCTAAGAGCACTGCACAGTGGTGACAAGCACTGCACAGCGGCTAAGAGCACTGCACAGTGGTGAAGAGCACACTGCACAGTGGCTAAGAGCACTGCACAGCGGCTAAGAGCACTGCTTAGAGGTGAAGAGTATTGCACAGTGGCTAAGAGCACTGCACAGTGGTTAAGAGCACTGCACTGCACCTAAGAGCACTGCTCAGTGGTTAAGAGCACTGCACAGTGGTGAAGAGTACTGCACAGCAAGCAGTTAAGAGCACCCCTCTTCCAGAGGACCATGGTTCAATTCCCAACATCCACATGGCAGCTCACAGCGTTCTAGAATTCCAGTTCTTCTGACTTCTATGAACACCAGGCACTTACATGTATACATACATACATTCAGGCAAAGCATTCTTACAAATGAAATAGACAAATCTTTAAAAAATGGTTTAAGCAAACAGGAGGCTAAGAAGATGGCTTGGTGGGTAAAGAACTCACTGTAAGACACAAGAACCTAAGCTCTAGCAACCATATAAAGAGCTGAGCGTGTCTACCACTGAGAGGTGAAGGCAGAAGGGCCGTCAGGGCGCATTGGTCACACAATCTGATCAGTCAGTTCCACTGACAGACCTGTCTCAAACAGTAAGGTGACAAGTGACAGAGGAAGGCAATTAATGATAATCTCTGGCCTCCATATATGTGTACATAGAGAGTGTGCTTAGATACACACACACACACACACACACACACACACACACACACACACCAAGAGAGAGTCCAGTTGGTGAGATAAAGTACATTCCCTTAGGTGTGCTGCAAACATCATGGCCATCATCTCTGGAACTCTTCCTCAATTATGACTCCATCAGTACTGACTCCCTTGCACCTGACTACTTCAAGTCACTCACATAAGTGGGACCAGACAGCCCTGTTTCCTTGATTTAGTGGAATATCTTCAAAGCCGTCCACACTCATCTCACACTATGAGAACCACCCTTCTCCAGGCCAAGTAATATTTCATAGTGTGCATGTGGCTCACTTTATTGAGGAGTCATCTGAACTCAGCCTCATTCTTGTGTGAGGCTTACCTAATGAGCCTCCTCTCCGAGGCTGGTTAACTTGTGATATACCCTGTCAAATGCAGTGCTGAGCATGGTGCCTCACCAGAGAGCTGACCTAGAACACGAGAAGCCTAAGTTCAACTGTCACCACCTAAACGTGAACAGAAGAGCAAGAGCACATCACACGACTACAATGAATTTTCAAAGTAAGGGACCTTTTGGATTTGCCTAATATACTAAACACCAACTCTTGGACTGAGTAGTGGGGATATGACGAACCATGTAGAAAGGTCAAGGTGCCTGCCCGTCTTCTCTGGGGTTACAGCAGGCTCTCTCTCACCCTTCCTAAGGTGGCAGCTCCTTAATACAACTCCTCATGTTGTGCTGACTCCCAAGCATAAAATTATTTCATTACTACTCCAGAACTTTAATTTTTTTTTTTTGTTGCTGTTATAAATTGTAATGCTGGGGCTGGGGAGATGGCTTAGCGGGTAAGAGCACTGTCTTCTGAAGGTCCTGAGTTCAAATCCCAGCAACCACATGGTGGCTCACAACCACCCATATAAGATCTGACGCCCTCTTCTGGTGTGTCTGAAGACTGCTACAGTGAACTTACATATAACAATAAATAAATCTTTAAAAAATAAAATAAATCGTAATGTTGGATATCTGATCTGTGATCCTTGGAGGGGGCGGGGAGTCAAAACCTACATGCTGAGAGCCAGTGGGTTACAGGGAAATGGGACAGACAGACATCAACAGTAAACATATATACCAAACAATGCTTGGACAATAGTGAAAGTGTTGTAGACAGTGGTTAGCTCACAGCATAGGAAGGCACAGCTGGAGGGGTGACACCAGAAAGGAGTGCCTGGAAGCTAACTGTGTGTGCTTCAAAAAGACAAGTTGAGGACAAGAGAGAAAGAGAGAGGGGGAGGAGCACTTAGTGATAGGGAGGACTGCCTTGCTCTTCTACAGGACACAGGTTCCACTCCCAGCATCCACATGGCAGCTCACAGCCATCTCTAACTCCAGTTCCAATGGGAAACTGACACCCTCTTCTGTCCTCCACAGACACTGCACACACAAGATGCACAGACATAGATGTGGGCCAAACACTCATTTGCAATCAATAAAAATAAACAAATCTAAAAAGAATACATTTTAAAAGACAGGTTGAAATTCTGACCCTTTACAACCATAGATGTGACTTTCTCTGGAAATAAAATCTTGGCGGAAACTGCGATGACATCATAGTGAATTCAGACGGGCCCTCTTCCAACAACTGGTATCATCATGGAGAGGGAAACTGACCCTGGGAAGGGCATGCAATGATGGAGGCAAAGCTGCAGTCCCTAAGAGCCAGGAGAAGCCAAGGAGGCAAGAAAGACAGGCCCGGCAGGAGGCAGGCAGGCATGGTTCTTGCCTGGAGCTTTAGAGAGGTGTAGCTCTGCATAGCTTCATCTCTGCCTTCTGCACTGTGAAATCAATTTCTGTCCTTTGAAGCTTGTCCCATCTGTGGCACTTCATTAGCACAGCCCTAAGGACCTATCCAAGAGGGAACATGGAAAAACTGTAGGCTAGGCTTTGTGGATATCTCGTCTCCGAATGGGAAGTGAAGAGGTAGAATTCTAGACCACAGTTACAACTTGAATTTTATTTTATTTTTTGAGAAACAGGGTTTCTCTGGGTAGCCCTGGCTGTCCTGGAACTCACTCTGTAGACCAGGCTGGCCTCAAACTCAGAAATCTGCCTGCCTCTGCCTCCCAAGTGCTAGGATTAAAGGCGTGCGCCACCACTGCCCTGCTCAACTTGATATTTCTATCCAATGAACCCCTCACCTTTATGACCTAGCTGGAAACTGAGCCTCGATTTGGAACTGGGTCTCAATATCCTCAAGGGTTATTTTGTTTTTAAATGAACACACTAGGAGCAGATCTCAGTTGCAATGGAGAGAGGTGCTGTTAGCCTTCGGGGCATGCTGTAGGATGTTTATCATGTGGGCTGGGTGACAGAAATGCAGTCCCCCAACACTGTGCCATGAGCACAGACACCTCAGTAGGTGCAGTGGAGCCCAGCAAACCAGAGACAGAGTCAAAGAGTGAGCACCCTCATGTGTTTTGAGATGTAAGTCTGAATGTTATGGGGTGGAGCTAGAAAACTCATCAACAGGGATGCCATTAAGACGCCAACTGAGATCAGGGTCACCCTGGGCAAAATCACCCCCCCTCCCAGAGAGGCCATAGCAGCCAAGCGTCTCACCTCCTCTGTACCTGTAATACGGAGGTCAAAGCGGACCAGTACCGGAGAGCAAACCCAGTTCCCTCCCAGCCTTGTAAAGCCCCAGGGGCTAACCTAAGGGCCACGTGAGCACCAAGTCACCTGCCTGGCAGGCACAGGCACCACCTCCTACCCACCCCACGGGCACCCAAGTGTTCCAGCACCCATCACACCTCCCCCGTCGCTGTCAACACAAACACCCACACCCAGGCAGGAAGCAAAAATAACCAGGCACCTCACGGTAAGCCTCATACCTCACCCCTCCCCAGCTCCCTCTCCTACACCTCTGGAGATACCTGGAGGGAGACAGGGGAGGGGAAGAGAGTGGGCAACAAGTCCACCCAGGCCTTTGTCCATGCTGCCACAGAAAGTCAGAGTCCCCTCCCCTGTGAGAAGCCAGCACTCTGTTCCTCTCCCCAGGGCAGCCAAGCCACCTGCAATAACAGTTCCTTTTCCTGGCCAGGCCAGCATAGGTGCTTGCAGAGCCTGTCAAACCTCCTGCATGAGCCAGCTCATCTTGACTCCCCAATTCTCCAGCCTTCCCCGGCCTGAGACACATGTGTGTTCGTTTATTCTGAGCTCGTATATTAGGAGAAAGGCTGGTAAGAGTGAAAAGTGAACCCATCTTCCGGGAACCCTCAAATCAGACCCAGCATCTTCAGGAGGCTCAATCGCCAAAGGACCTCCCTCTTGGGAAGGCATCTAACTGTGTGTCCCCGTCACAAAAGGTGCCTTCAAGTCCTAAGTCCTAGAACCTTTGAGTGACAGGCAGGCTAGCAGTTAGAGAAAGAAACCGAACACCAACAATAGTCCAGACAGTACAAGTCTGAAGTCAGGGCCAACAGGACTCTTGCCCACCAGCACAGCACTCACACGGGGCCAATTCAGGACCTCAGTGCCTCAGTTGCGCCCATCTGTGAGAACTGTAGGACAACCACATGGAATGCGCGAGCCCTGAGAACCTGAGAACCACACCAGGGAACATCATGAGTTCTGAATGCCTGCATGGACGTCAAGCTAAAACGAGTTTTTATCAGTCCTAAGCAAGATTCATATCACCAGGGCATGAGTCTTCATCATCTGGGCACATCCCCCCAAGTCCTGGGTTCTAAAATTCTCCAAAGTTCCAAGAAGAAAAGGGTAGAAAAAGAGATTCAATAATACCAAGGAAATAGTCTTAAATTATTAAAAATAAAACCCAAGCTTCATCCCGGTTGCTAGGGTAAGGGAAAATAGTTTTATGAAAATCTAATTTGAGAATCCATTTAAAGAGGCAGCTGGAACCTACAGGTAGAAACAAACAAAAGAGCCTCTGCCCCTACTCAGCATTACACAGGAGGGCAGTGCGTGTGGTCTAGCCTCTGCCCCTAGTCAGCAATACACGGGGGTAGTGCATGTGGTCCAGCCTCTGTCCCTAGTCAGCAGT
>JADRCD010223790.1:0-21908 GCA_019843815.1 Montemys delectorum | reverse complement strand
CTAGTACCCTCAGAGCTCCCAGGGACCCAACCACCAATCAAGGACTATACAGGGTGGGATTGAATGTACTGGCAGCATGTGTACAGTAGAGGATTGCAAATTCGATCATCAATAGGAGTAAAGGACCTCGGCCTTGTGAAGGTTTTGTGCCCCAGAGTAGGGGAATGCCAGGGCCAATAAGTGGGAGAGGGTGGGGTGACAGGCATGGGGAGGGGGAGGCAACAGGGGTTTGTTCTTGTTTTTGTTTGTTTGTTTGTTTGTTTGTTTTGGAGGGGAACCTGGGAAAGGGAAAATGTACATGTAAATAAAGAAAATACCTAATTAAAAAAAAAGAATAAAGAATGAAAATAAGCGTAATTGACTAGAGTAAGCTTTTTAAGAGAAAGAGGAAAGGCTTGGAGTTGGATGAGTGGGGAGGTGTGGAGGATCTGAGGAAGATGGGTGTGAGGAACATGTTCAGAGTATACATACGAAAAATCATGTTCAATAAGATTTTTTAAAAAGATCTGTAAAGGTACAGAAGTGGTTTCTTGTCGGCTCATTTCAGACAGTACAGTCATAATGAGTTATCCATCCTTATATATTATTGTGATTTTTATTTTAAAATTTAAAAATTGATAAACAGTTGGCTGCATTAGTGATTTCACGTACAAGTCATAGGAAACCGTCAAGGCAACATGGCTCAAACATGTAAGAATAGGTTTTATAAGACAAAAGTCCAGATATAATCCATTAGAATAGGTGAGGCCAGTGACTCCAAAATGTATTTTAAAAAAGAGAGTTCCTTTTTCTCTTTTGGGGGGGGGTGTAATATGTTTTAAGGATCTATTTTAATTTATTTATTTATTCTACATGAATGTCTCCCTGAATGTATGTCTCTATACCACATAGGGGCCTATTGCCCTTAGAGGCTAGGCAAGGCCGTTAGATTCTCCCTAGAACTGTGGTTGTCAATGACTGGGATCTGCAGTACGGGTGTTGGAAACTAAATCTTATTATGCACAAAAACATCAAGAGCTCTTAACCACTGGCCATCCCTGCAACCTCAGGGGTATATGTTTTAAGACAGGGTTTTACACAGAATCTGACAATAGCTTGGGACTCACAGTGTAGCCAAGTCCTTGACATCCTGGCAATCCTCCTTCCTGGGGCCTCCTGAGTGCTGAGGTTACAGACATGAGCCACCATGCCTTGAGCTCTATTCTACCACTCTTAGACCTGGTGGATATTACATATGCTTCAGGAGCTGTTTCTTATTACAGAGTCATGGGCATTTCCTCCTTTATATCCATTGGGTACGAGGAATATCACCTCCTCAAGCTGTCAAGAAGTTTTTTGGTTTTGTTTTCATTATAATTGGGGTAACGCAGTTTAGTTACCTAATCTTAGTTCTTACTACCTGGAGCATAGGCCAGCTGATTCAACCATAATGATGGCAGAGTAGATTTTGAGAGGCTAATCATTGTTCTGACACAGCCCATGGAGAACAGGTTTGAGACAACCAATACTACAAGAACATGATAGTTTTATGTTGGCATAAGTTTATATAATAAATAATTGTGTTGATGAGTGTTCCTTCTCTTTCATTTTTCAGGATTTCTATTTATTTTTTTAAAGTTTTATTTACTTATTATGTATACAGTGTTCTGCCTTCATGTATATCTGCAGGCCAGAAGAGGGCGTCAGATCTAACTATAGATAGTTATGAGCCACCATGTGGTTGCTAGGAATAAAAATCAGGACCTCTGGAAGAGAAGACATTACTCTTAACCTCTGCACCATCTCTCCAACTCCCTTTCAGGACTTTTGTAATGAAGGGTTTTTTGAACTTTACAAAAACATAATTTTAGATTTTTTTTTGAAGAAAAGTTTGTACACATATAAGAGAAAGGTGATTACAATTATTGAGTTTTCCCATCAACCTCCATAACTGTCTGTCTGCTTGCTTGTGATACTCCATACAGTCTCTCTCAGCTCCACCTTTGGTTTTAAAAGTACTAATTGACTGACTCTGACTAATTAACTAGTAGTTTACATGTGTGTGTACGTGTGTGTGTGTGTGTGTGTGTGTGTGTGTGTGTGCCTACATGAGTTTATGTGTACTATATGCTTACTGAAGTTAGAAATGGCTGTGAGCCACATTGTTGAAATTACTATTGTTGAATTTTCTTGGATCAACTCTGCTTTTCTTGCTATCAATTGCTCTGTAATTCCTTATCTATTTCAGTGACCAGTCTGGATGGTATTGTTGCTTAGAGTTGTTTTCTGGGAAGCAGAATTTGAACTGTGTGTGTGTGTGTGTGTGTGTGTGTGTGTGTGTGTGTGTGTGTTTGTGTGTGTGTGTGCATGTAGGTGAATGCATGAGTGCACATGTGCTTTGGGGCAATGACTTGAGGAATCTTCCTCAATTGCTTTCCACCTTGTTCATGAGGCAGGGTTGTTAGATTCCGGCGTGGGTTCCCCCACTCTCGAAGAAACAGGAGGGAGATCGCTGCAAATTACATGAGGTTTTTATTGCCAGTATACTGGGGTCATCCTGCATTCAGAGCAAAGGCGACCCCCCAGGAACAAAAGCACACACTTTTTATACCTTTCAGTACATAGGTTTACAGCATGAGTTGGTTATCTCTCATTGGTGGAGCCCATTGTCTTTTGTTCTCATTGACCTTTATGCCCCAGGTGAGGGGGAGATACTGATTGCACATAGGAGGGATGAAGGGGAGATCCACCCTCCTGGGGACGTTTCCTGGAACCGGGCATTACTCCCCACAATTAGGGCATCTCCTGGGGGCTGACGTTTCCTCAGTAAACTCTTCTGAAGCTCTGTCTTTAGGTTTAATGGACATTCCTTGCTCCTTGGTATTTTTATGAGGTGTCCCTATTTGCTCAATTCTTACAGGGTCTTGCAGTGAACCCAGAGATAACTAATACTGATACTAATCAGCTTGTAGTATGGATCTCCTGTCTCCACAGATCTTGTCTCCACCTTCCCATAACTGAGAATGCAAGTTCATTCCACAATGCCTGGATTTTATAAAACAAAACAAAACAAAGCAAACAAACAAAAAACAGGTACAAGAATATGAACTCAGACTCTCATGTTGATGTGTCAAACATTCAACTGACCAAACCATTTTCCCAGACTGTACAAGACACTTTTAACAACATAGAGACTAATAACACTATAAACAAAAACTGACCAATTAAAACAATTCTATAACTTTTAAGATGAGCTTTTAAGACAAACACTAAAATTGGGAATATTGGCTTTGGTGTTTATTACTAAACAAGAAGGTACAAGCACAAGCCTACTAAAAATAACATTCAAGTCCTAATAAACTCATATAATTATTATGAGGAAAAGTATGGAGAGAAAATGGTAAGCAGTGAACTAAAAGCTGTGAATAGAAGAGATGATCTGTTTTGAAGGAACATATCAAGCATGTGGTAAGAACTCTTACGGATTGGTGACCAAAAGAGAAAGGAGAAAAGTGTGTTGGAGGAGTGATCTCAGATGTGTTTGACTAAGATGTATGAGAATTTCTGCCAAGTGTTCTATGCACAGACTGATGTATCTACATCAGTATGGCATGACTGGGTGCAGTCTAGATGGTGGTGTGGCCATAAACTCTATATCACATAAGGTGCTCTTCTTGAAGGAACTCTTTAAGCATAAACATCACACTTGCATCTTATTACAATATTTAGAGTTGTTTTCTATAATGTCACAGTCAAGTGACATACTTAGCATTTAATTTTCCCTAAAACAGATCAATTAAAAGAGAGATGATAAATTGAAAACTAGATTGTAAAAAGTACCACACACATTTAATCTAAAATGTTGTCCTGTGTAGAGGAATTTTAGTTCAACAACATGGCTTCTCTGGCAATGCAACATATCCAAAGACATTCTAGGTTTATGTGATCTAACTGGAATCACACACCTTTAATCTCTCTGGCTGGAATACAGGCATTTCCTTAGTTCACACCTTTAACCCCAAATAATGAAGATAAAGTTAGTTTGTAGAAGGAAACAGCCATGTTTGAAAGTGACATCTAATGGAGAGGCAGACAAAGTGATGAATCAGAGAACGATTTGACAGAATGAGTCAGAGATAGGATACACCTAATTCTCATGAAACTGAAAGGAAAAAGAAGCTACTTAAGAGCAACACAGAGTAAGTCAGGATTGGAGGGCAGTTCAGTGAGTTCAGTTCAGTGGAGTTCAGTTGAGTCTGTCAAGTTCATGCTGTTTATTTCAGTTCTGGTAGGTCAGTTGAGTTCAGTTCAGAGTCAGTTTTACTGGTACAGTTTTACAGGGACAGATTACAGAGAGAACAAGCTAGGAACAGGTAAAGACAGAACAGGCCAGAGAATGAGAAAGAGCCAGAAGATTAGAGCAAATTGCAAGAGTTAGTTTGAAGCCAAGCAAAGCAATTCAGTGAGAAGTCAAGGGAAGCTAGTTTGAATCAGTTAGCTTAGAAAGACATTTTGCACCAGAACAGCTGAGTTGAACAAGCCATCCAGAGTTTAGAAAGAACTAGAAAGGCTGAGCTTATTCAGCTGTAAGCCTTTGAGATCACAATTACATCTGGCAAATAAAAGTTGCATTTACAATCCTGCCTGCAAAATATACTAGGACAGTGGCGGTACAATGATGGTGGGAATAACCATCCAAAAATCTGATTTTACTTAAGTCCCACTCCTTGAGATGGAACCCATATCTAACACTTCTTGAGTGATCAAGAACCAGCAACTAGATAGCCAAGAGACCTAGGGTAAAGCCAAATAGAGTGGCATTTGTAGTTATAATTGCACATGCATATTCTGTGCAATTCTTTAAAAAAAAAAAAGGTGATGATAAAATGACACCTAATGCTATTCCCTTCCTGAAGAGCTCAGGGAACCCCATGGAAGAGGACAGAAAGAGTGTAAGGGCCAGAGGAGAAGAGGACACCAGGAAAAAAGCCCTTCTAAATCAATTGTTCAAAGCATGTGTAAAGTTGTATGAGCAGGCCTGCATGGGTCTATACCAGGTCCTCAGTGTGTATATTATAAAACTCGGCTTAGTGTTTTTATGGGATTCCAGAGTTTATGGGTGGGTCTCTGATTCTTGTGTCTTCTGTTGGGGATCTTTTCCTTTTGTTGACTTGTCTTGCCCTACTTTGATGTGATGGTTTTTGTTTTACCTTATTATATTTTATTTGGTTATGTTTTATTGTTGTCTCTTAGAAGTCTGTTCTTCCCTGGGTGGCAAGGAAGGTGGGGAGGGACTGGGAAGAGTAGAAGGAGGGGAAAATCAGGATATATTGTATAAGAAAAGAATTAGTTTTCAATAAAAGGGGGAAAAGAATGGGCTTATTCTTGAATTTTCAACTAAGTAAGGGGCTCAAAGTATTTAGTTTAGAATTTTTCACCTTTTCTATATGTTAAAAATTTTCCAGTATGAAAAAGTAAAACAGTTTTTTAAATGAAAAGAACACACACCCCACCATAAAACCCACAAGGCTAAGAACACCAGAGGGGTGATTTCTATCATCAGAGAGAGGATAACTAGTATAACAGAACTCCACTTATATTATTAGATGTAGGAAATTCTGTGTGTGAATTTTCCTTGTATCTGGAATATCTATACTCCTCAAAACCAATCATATAAAGCAGTTCAAACTGAATCACAAAATCATTTACTAATATAGATCTTAGTGCTTTTAAAAATGATGATAAATATTAGACTTATCACTGTACTTTGACAATGATGTAATATCAGAAAATCAATAATATAATTCATCTCATCAGTGTGGTCAAGAATAAAACAATAGAACTATAGATATACTGAAAGGCAGTTGAACAAGGATGTATTAGTCAGCTTAAAAAGACAAAGCATGAGTTCCGCTCACAGTTCTTGAGGCTATAATAGAATAGTCCTACTGCTTTGGGGCCTGGAGTGATAAAGTATATCAGAGGACTGTGAGGAAGAGCAAATCCATTTGCTTTAGGAATGAGAATAAAACAGGGACACAGTGATGCGCTTCTATTCTTTGCTTGGGGGCAAATCCCATATCCTATCCCAAAATTTTCTGCCAGGGCTCTCTTCTTAAAGCTCCCACCACTTCTGGGTAGAGCTATGTTGTGGGTCAAGCTACTGGGAAACATACTAAAGAAAAATTCAACCTTCTGTTTGACATTACATAGCCCCAGACAGAATAGTCACTTTATTGTTATAAGCAATGGGGTCTAAATTTCCAACAATATTTTCCTGAACAGATAAGAATATTCATTGAATGACTGTATACTCTTGGAACTGATGGGAGGAATTTTGTGTGTGTGTGTGTGTGTGTGTGTGTGTGTGTGTGTGTAGGAGGTGAGGGCAAAGCTAGAGATAAAACAGAGGTATTGCCTCTCAGAGGCCATTCACTTTGGTTTTTTGAGGCAGAATGTCTCATTAAGACCAGATACCTGCTGATTTGGGTAACTTTCATCTCTGCATTCACCAGATGCAGAGCAGGCTATGCTATTTGGCTTTTTAAGTGGGTTTTTTGGATAACTCTTGGCTCCTCAAGTTTACATGGCAATTACTTTATGGACTGACCTGTTCCTTAGCCAAGAAGAATTTCTACATCTATGACCAGAGGCTGAAATGTAGATGTAAAGATTGCTCCATTTTAACAACATAAAAATTAAAACAAATTTCACTAAATCAGCCTACTAAAAACTGTCCAACAAATAATGCACTGGGAAGTGTATGTACAACACCTAAGTAAAGCAAGAAAGTGGTGTATTTATATTTAGAATAGCATTTACAATAATGATGAAAACTGTGTCCTTATAAAAATAAGTTCAGAATAGGGATGTGTAATTACAAGTACAAAAGAATCGAAGAAGTAACTTACATGTGAATAGATATTGTCCTGCTCTAGTGCCTAAAACACTGAACCTTAAAGCAAGATACTTATCTGAACTTCTGCTGAGCTATTAAATATATGTGGCTATTTCTGATAATTTGTTGCCTATATAAGGGGCAAATTGGCAATACATCTCAAAAGCCTTTAAAAATGTACATACTCTCCGATCCAGCATATGGGATGCTATAAATTTATCTTGAGGAAAAATTACAAATAAGCCTGCAGATATATGTGCAAAGACTGTTTATGAGAGCAGGAAGAACAGAAGAATGGGGAGTTCTTTAAATAAATTATAGAGCATTTATCAATGTAGAATAAATTATTAGAATAATTAATGTAGATGATATAGGATTAATTTATTAATGTAAAATATTTCTAGTATATTACTGAATGAGAAAATGCAGTTACTAAACATGTCCATGATAGCTCCCTGTCAGGCACCTCCACCAGGGGGCAGGGAAATAATAAAGGGGGTGGGAAAACCCATGTCCCACCAGAGCTCTGGTACTCTGGGCAGGTGGATTTGGAAGGCTGCCTGTGCTCTCCACACTGCCCAGGTGGGCATCTGGCTGTCATGAGCCATATCTCAATCAGTGGGAATTTGGAGAGGAGACAGCCCCAGTGGTCCCTTGGCCTCATGGAGGCCAAGGATGACAGGTTCTAGCTCCTGGGCATTGCAGGACATTGCTGGACACTGCAGAAGAGCTGAGAATGATTTGGGGGCCCCAGAGCAGCTCAGTCCATCCCGAACAGTGAGCAGGCATGGGGCGAGAGTCCTTGGTCCAGTCTCACGGCTGAGAATGCTGGATCAACAGGACAAGTCTAGATGAAAGGAGGCAATCCATGGTCTTAAGGCATTTTATTTTAGAAAGGAGAGAGAGGGGGAGAAGATAGAAAAGCAGAGGCCAGCCATGGCCATGTGGAGAGAGGGGGAAAGATAGAGAACTAAGAGGTGAGAGTAAAGATAAGAATAAGAGATTGAGAGAGGAGAGAGAGAGAGAGGAAGAAGGGGCAAACAGCCCCTTGTATGGTGGACTGGGTTACCTTTCTGTTCTCAGGAGCAGGGCATACCTTGCTGTGGTCAGTTTACTGGGGGTGGAGTCCAGCCACAATACTGGGAGCTGTGGCATTGTCTAGAGGAGTCAGGGTTCATGATGTCAACAGTCTGATATCTTGGGGCCATGGCTTTACTTTTCCATCCCTTGTAGAATCTTCTACTGGGTCTCTGAAAGTAAGCCTTGCTCAACCAAGAGCACAGACTGCTTTTCACGGTCCAACAGCTCCCCATTCATGTACGTGTGTGTGTGTGTGTGTGTGTGTGTGTGTGTGTGTGTGTGTGTGTGTGAAAGAGAGAGAGAGAGAGAGAGAGAGAGAGAGAGAGACTGAGTGTGCTTGTAAATGATGAAGCAAATTGAACTAGCCAAATCAAGAAAAAACAAAAAACAGGTATTTGTTATAAAAATCATCTCTTTCTCTATTTAATCCCAAGATCCATGTGGTGGTTTATGTCAACACCAGGACTCCAGCTTTATATATTACAGCAAGCTATATCTAGAAACCCACTTGGCATTCTGTAAATTAGAGTTCAAAATTCCTGGAGAGACTTGGGCCAAGGATAAACAAATATATGCCTGTTCTCAGGAACAGAGTTTTGCCATTGCAAATGTGACTGCTAGATGCCCAGTAGATTTGGGAAGTTTATGCTGTTACCACTAAAAGAAGGATGAACATGGCAGGACACAGCTCTTAAACACATGCGCATTAACATACAGTTGAACTGACAGGTAGTTGTCATTAAAGTGAAGAGTGGCATTGGAATATTTATTTGTAATAAGTTTCCTCCACATTTTATTTGAGGGTGCTAGGTAGGGGTAGGACCATGTAAGTTCAGCATTGTCTGAGAACACACCATCAACTCACCTGGTATCCTAATTTGCTTTTGATGGCTTTGATAAGCAACATGACCAACAGTGGCTTGGGAAGAAAGAGTTCATTTGGTTCCCAGGTTACAGTCTATCATCTTTCCAAGGCAAGAACTCTAGGCAGAAACCTGGAGTCAGGAACTGAAGCACAGAACAGGGAGGGATGCTGCTTACTGCCTTCCTCTCCACTGGTTTGTTCAGACTAATTTCTTATACTGCTTGACTAAGCAAGGACCCTGCCACATTAATCAAGAAAATGCCCTCACATGCTTAAATATAGGCCAATCTGGTAATTTTCTCAACTGAGGGCCCCTCTTTTGAGCTTGTATCAGGTTGAACAAAGACTATGCACATACTTGACCTTAAACTTGTAGTCCTTCTGTCTTAGTCTCCTAGTGCCAGGATTGAAGGCGTGTGTCGCTCTGCTGAATCTTTCTCTGTGTCTCTGTGTCTCTGTCTGTCTCCACCTCTTCGTCTCTGTGTCTGTCTCTCTTTCCCCTATAGCCCTACTTTCTCTCTAACCTAGTTCCATTCTGTTACTGTAATAAAACATTGACCAAAAGCAACCTGGAGGAGGAGGAAAGGGTCTATTTGGCTTACACTTCCTGGTCACACTTCATCATGAAGGGAAGTCAGGGAAGGAAACCAAGGCACAAACCTGGAAATAGAAGGAATTGAAAAGGCTGCTTGCTGGTTCACTCTTAGGCTCATACCTCTTATACATCTCAGATTGCCATCTTATACAGCCCTGGCCCAAATGCTGAGAGCTGGTGCCACCCACAATAGGCTTGGCCTTCCTGTAACAAACTTCATCCTTGCCACAGGCCATAGTCCCCCAGATGACCTTAGGTGTGTCAAATTGTCAGCTAAAGCCGACTCCTTCATTTAGATTATCTACACCGTTGTTATGGTTTTCCCCTTCTATTCCATACCCCTGATCTATTTCATTCTCTTTTATTGACCTATGTGAACCATTCAAAGTATTTTTGTCCTTGCTCCTCATTTCTTAGAATATCATCAGTACAGTAAGCACCGAGACATTCTGCAGACGGGCAGACAGATGTTGTATTTGTCTCAACCATGTATGACTCACTTACACATATGTGAAACAAAGGAGAAAAGATTCAAAACAATTTATCTTAATGTTGCTTCTCACCAGAAGGTACAGTGAGGGAGCATTTTAAAATTCACGATGCTTTTCTCATTTGTTTTTTTAATTTCATATTAATTATTTATTTCTGAAATGACACAAAACTATACACATTTCTTGGTGTTATGTGTTTTTTCTCTTCATTATTAAGATTATTAGTTTGTTTGAAAAAAAATCAAGTGGCTCGTATTGTGAAATTCCATATACACGTTGCTTTCTCAGCCTGTATGTTATTTCAATATAAGGATTCATTACGATGAGTATGTCCATAAACCAAAACTTAAAAAAATCCTTGTGGAAAAAACACTCAAAATCCTTTCTTCTATCCTTTTTGAAGGACAGTGTACATAATGAGTATCTACTGGCATACTACTGTATATTTCAACATCAGAAATTATTTATCCTATATTCAAATAACTATATATGTATGCTGAACAAAACTATATATGGTATAGAGAATAAACATATACTTTTCTTGTGCAAATCATTTTCATTAATATTGGTAACATATTATTTCATCCTAAGTATAGTAAAGCCGCTAAACAACAACTTCATTTTTATGATGTCTTAGCAAATCACTTTACATACAGCAGTGGTTTACAAATAATTATGTTAGAAGAGCACAAAAAAAGCACAGGATACATAGAACAAATTAGTGTTGTGGTTTACATGGAAAGCTAGAACAGAAAAGCCTGTAACTGTCATATAACCAGGGCTCATTATTGTTTCCAATTCAGAAAAGCCTGGTGTAACTAATAAAGGAAATTGGTTTCATTCATTCATTCATTCTTTCTTTCTTTCTTACTTTCAGTTAAAAATTTGGTTATGTGTGTGAGGTTTTTTTTTGGGGGGGGAATGGGAATATATGCAAATATGTGTAGGTGCCAGAGGCATCTAATTCTCTTCTGCAGCTGGAGTTTACAGATGGTTATGAGCCATCCAATGTTGATCCTGGGAATTGAACCTGGGTCCTCAGCAAGAGTACTATGCACTTGTAATTATTGAACTGTCTTTTCAGCCCATGAAATTTATCTCAACTAGGAAGCATTTCCATCATTGCACAAAATTTTGAAGCAATCAATGGGAGTTGAATAAGAGAGTAACAAAATGTACAGTGTGATTAAATAATGACATACACAAGTATGTATACATACACAAGTATATATAAACACAGATACATATGTATATAAACATGGGCTATAGATACAAGTATCCTATAGATACACAATACTAGAGTGGCAAAGAGCAGTGAAGTGCAAGCTTTTGTGGATTCTTTGTGATCACTGCCCAAAGGCACATTTGTCCAAGGCTTAGTTCTTAGCTTGGTGCTTTTGGGAGGGAGGCTGAACTTTCAGAATCTGAGCCTAGTGGGTGGTATTCTGGTTATTGAGAATAGTGGGATTTCAACCTCTCCCTGTCTTACCTGCTAGCCATGGTTTTCCCTGAGAAGTTCTTGCTGTAGTTTGCTGTTTAGCCACAGATCAAAAACAAAGGATCCAACTGATCATAGACTAACACCTCAATAACTGTGAGCAACTCAATGACTTCTTTTTTAAGGTGGATGTGATTCCATTAACTGTCACAGTAATGAAGGGCTTACACACATGTTGTAAAGACTGAGTTTATTATATTTAGACTTTACATATACTAACTGATAAGGGAAACATTGGTGGACTTGCTGTATTCCAAGGAAACGTACTTTTCTTTATCCTTGACAGCTGAGTTCCCTTGTTTCTTTCCCTTTGTTTCAGCTAGCAACAGTTCCTCTCCACTCTTCCTCAATTCAAGTTGTCAAACAATCACCACTGAGATTCAAGAATTGTTTTTTTTTTATTCCCATGCCCCATATTCATATAGCTAGGATCTGCATGAACATGTGTGATGTTTTGTATGTATGTGTATGGGTGAACATGTAATTGGCGCTTGATATGGGGAATCAACCTCAATCATTCTTTCAACTGTATTCATGGAGACAGGGGCTCTCAGTCAAAGGGAAGCTTTCTGACGTGGTTAGCTTACCGCACTAGACAGCTTGCTCTGGAAATCCTGTGTCTCTTTCTTCTGAAGCTGGAACTACAAGTAAGTTGCCATATTTGCTTGGCCTTTATATAGGATTTGCTGGCCTCCTTCTGTCCCTGTATTTGCACAAGTGCTTTAACTGTGGAACCATCTCCCTGACCCTAATATTTCTACTCTTGACACTAGCTACCTATCATGAAGCCATCCTGTCAGAGCCTGAGGCCTTCTTTTCCAAGTGTGCTCTGTAAATTTCCTTCTAAATTATGAATAATAATTAATAATAGAGGAAATCTGGGAAGTGGTGGCGCACGCCTTTAATCCCAGCACTTGGGAGGCAGAGGAAGGCGGATTTCTGAGTTCGAGGCCAGCCTGGTCTACAGAGTGAATTCCAGGACATCCAGGGCTACACAGAGAAACCCTGTCTCAAAACAAAACAAAACAAAACAAACAAACAAAAAACGATAAGGGAATAAATTAAAATAGAGCATTGTTAACAAGCTTATTGATGTAATGAGAACTATGATATATTAGAATAATATAGTAAGGTAATTATATGTTTTATTTTTCTTTTATTGTTAAAAATAGATTTTAATATAATATATTCTGATGACAGTTTTCTCCCTTCCAACTATTGTGAGAATCTCCACAGCTCTCCTTCCATTAGAATCCATACCCTTCCTTTCTCCTGTTTGAAAACAAATAGGCATCTGAAGAATAATAATAAAATAGAATAAGATAAAACAAACAGACAAACAAACTAGCATAGGACAATAGAAACAGAAGGAAAAAGAACCAAAGGAAAGCACGCGAAGCACATATAGATCCAGAGACAGGAAGAGACACACATATTCGTACACTTGGGAATCTCATAAGTGTTACAAAGCTGGAATCCATAGTATATATGCAAAGGGTACTTTCAATATGTCCAGATTTCGTGTGTGAATTGCAAGATAGGTTATATAACCAAGGAAGACATTCACAGGCCAGCTCACATGGCTCTTGATAGGAAAAGTCAAAGTTGCTTGCCCTGTAGTAGAACTTCCACCAATGTCAGGTGAATAAATTTGAACTTTGTTGGTAGACTAAATTAATTGATTTTTTTAATCTTGAGGACTATTATTTAATTCTTCAGAGCTCCAGAAAGCATTTTATCTGTTAATTAACCTAATTTTTCAACAGATCTAATTTCTTTGCTGTTATAATGAGATGTAGTCTTACAATATTTTTATGCATGTTGATCAAAATGATCTAAATATTGTATTTTTAAGATGAGGAGGAGTCAACTTTTCTTTTTTTTCTTTTTTTAAAGATTTATTTTATTTATTTTATGTGTATGAGTTCACTGTAGCTGTACAGATGGCCATGGACCATCATGTCTGTGGCTGCTGTTGAACTCAGGACCTCTGCCGGCTCGCTGACTCCGGCCCCGCTGGCTCCTGCCCTCTCCCTCCTGCATAATTCACTGCAACTGTCTTCAGACGCACCAGAAGAGGATGTCTGATCTCATTACGGGTGGTTGTGAGCCACCATGTGGTTGTTGGGATCTGAACTCAGGACCTTCAGAAGAGCAGTCAGTGCTCTTACCCGCTGAGCCATCTCACCAGCCCCAACTTTTCAAGTTGAAAACTGAACATGAGATTTTATTGCAGAGAAGTTGGCTTGGCATTTAATGGAGAGGTAGTCTTGGAACAAGTAAGCCAGCCCTTTCCCAATTGTGGGAAATCCATTTTACAATATTTTAGCAGAGCATAATTTAGTTTTGCACAATTCAATGAGATTTATGTTTGGGGGAAATTTTGTAAAAGCAAAATTGTCCCATGACTCTACAAGATCATAGGAACTGGCATGTGAGACTCAGCAAAATACTTAAATACCTTGCCTTTCCCCCCAACATCATGCCCTTGGGATCATCACTGTGCCCTGGCACTTAAGAACAGTTGAGTGTAAGTGACAGAAATGTTTCCGGTTGACAGGCATGCCTTTACACGGGTGAGAACATTTGGGTACTAAGAACTGCATGTCTCTATGTTGAAGGCTTTAGAGTCCATAGAGTTGGAACGTAAATATAGTAAATACTGTTTGGAACAACAGTGGTTTCAGAAACAGACAACTACCTTAAAACAATTTGAATAAAAAGGGAAATGAGCAAATAGACTCCAAAGAGACAAAAGTAAATGTGACTCTTCATCATAAGACATCATAATATGCTGGGAAGATTACCAAAGTTCTCACATGTGGACTGGTCTTGTATTTGAAGACTGGAGACAGTGAGGTTTCCTAACACACTCAATGGCTCAAGTGGAATCTACAAGGTTGCCTTTCTTACCATCTTATCACTGAGCTCCACTACAGCTTATGTACATAGGAGGTCCTCTGGAGAAATTCAGGTGTTTCATGAACTGACTGATAGGTCTACATTTCCTCCTATTTGGTAGTAGCATGCAGAGGGATGGAACTGCGCTTTTAAGTTATTAACTGTAGTTTGATCATTGTTCCATCCTATATACAATCGACACAGCCTCTCAGCAACCAGGAACAGTGAAAGCTCACACGTCTTCTTCCCCTTCTTGCATGGATTTTAACAGAAAACTCTGTTCTGAGAGAAGAAGAGTTGAGGTAAGCTCCAGATGGATCTCCTGAGTCTGGGCACAGAAAGAACAGGAACGATATACAAAGTAGGGAAGGAAAGAACAGGAATGATGTACAAAGTAGGAAAGGAAAGAACAGGAATGATGTAGGGAAGGAAAGAACAGGAATGATGTACAAAGTAGGAAATGAAAGAACAGGAAAGATATACATAGTAGGAAAGGAAAGAGCAGGAATGATATACAAAGTAGGAAAGGGATGGAAACATCCACTCGATCTTCTCCCCACCTTAATCAAGAAATGACTTTTCCTCCACGTGTTTACATTCTAAAACAATTTATTCCCTTGATAAGAAGTAGCTTTGTGATGAGTCATTACTAGGAGAGAGAGACTGAGTTTTATAAATGCTTAGCACTTTGTAGATAGCACAGATCCAACACTGACATTTAAAAATGATTCCGAGCTCCTCTTTAAAGCAAGAGGACTATGCATGTTGAATGGTGTACATCTACATGATAATTCATGTCAACCATGTACTTTCTACAGAATCTCAAATGCTTCCCCACATAAATCAGTTCTGAGAACTTAGAAGCTTGCTCATTAAAATTTACTTGCAATTCCTGTAACCTTTTCTCAGGAAGCAACAGCAGTCATAAAAGGTGCAGTTTTTTTTTTTTTTTAATACGTGCATAGCTTCAACTCTGGTCTATAAAGGAAATTCTTTGTGAGGAGTTGAAAAGTCTGGCAGAGGGTGGGTGGGAAACTATCAGAATTTTGGAAGCGTGACACAGTGGATTATGACAAATTAGAAAGTTGTCACAGAGGACTGATGGAAGAGATGCCAGGCTGACTCAGATTTTCTGGTGCCTATGGGATGGTAAAATTGTATTAACATTCTAAGCCTCTAGGTTTATCAAATTCTCACCTCCCAATTCAGGGCCAATAACAGCCTGCAGATGTTGTGGGTACCATTGCACTGTCTATTGCTCCTGACAATGCTAAATCTAGCTTTCTGATTTTGCAGAAATCTTGTGTCTTTCTTTTTACTGAATAATAAACATGTATTATCAAATACAGAATAAAATAAAAGCCTAGCATGACATGCAAGACCACTGCCATTCGGATCTCACTGAGTCCTGTTTCTGCTCACTTAGCTCCCATGTTTAGACTCAAAGTCATTTCTCCCCCCCCCCTTTTTATTAGATATTTTCTTTATTTACATTTCAAATGTTATCCCCTTTCCTGGTTTCCCCTCTGAAAATTCCCCATCCCCTCCCTCCTTTCCCCTCCCTCTGTTTACCAACCCACCCACTCCTGCTTCCTGACCCTGGCATTCCCCTACACTGGGGCATAGACCCAACACAGAACCAAGGGCCTCTCCTCCCATTGATGACTGACAAGGCCATCCACTGCTACATATGCAGCTGGAGCCATGAGTCCCACCAGGTTACTCTTTGGTTGGTAGTCTAGTCCCTGGGAGCTCTAGGAGTACTGGTTAGTTCATATTATTGTTCCTTCTATGGGGCTGCAAACCCCTTCAGCTCCTTGGGTCTTTTCTCTAGCTCCTTCATTGGGGACCCTGTGCTCAGTCCAATGGTTGGCTGCGAGTATCCACCTCTGTATTTGTCAGTCACTGTCTGAGCCTCTCAGGAGACAGCTGTAACAGGTTTCTGTCAGCAAGCACTTGCTGGCATCCACAATAGCGTCTGGGTTTGGTGACTGTATATAGCATGGATTCCCAGGTGGGGCAGTCTCTGGATGATCATTCCTTTAGTCTCTGCTCCACACTTTGTCTCTGCAACCCCTTCAATGGGTATTTTGCTCCCTCTTCTAAGAAGGACCGAAGAATCCACACTTTGGTCTTCCTTCTTGATTTTCATGTGGTTTATGAATTGTATTTTGGTATTTTGAGCTTCTGGGTTAATATCCACTTATCAGTGATTGGATACCATGTGTGTTCTTTTGTGATTGAGTTACCTTACTCAGTATGGTATTTTCTAGCACCATCCATTTACCTATGAATTTCATGAATTCATTGTTTTTAATAGCTGAGTAGTACTCCATTGTGTAAATGTACCATGTTTTCTGTATCCATTCCTCTGCTGAGGGACACATTCCCCCCCCCACACTTTATGCCCCACTTTATGCCGCTATTGTGCTTACACATCTGTATTACACCAATCACCACAGTAAGAGTTATTAGTAAGTTACCTGAATGCCTAAGATTTATAATCTTTCAAAAAAATAACATGGGTACATACTTGGAGTTATGAGTTAATAAATAGATGCTCAGGCTTTTAAATAAATGACAACCATCAACTAAATGATCTACTTGACATGTGCAACATGATCAATTCTATTGAAAGAGCACACTGACTTTCACCTTGGTGCCACCTGCTTCTCTTTGGGTATAGGGAAGTCTCTGCAGAGGGTTAAATGTCTTTCCCATGTTATGTATTGAGAAATACATACAGATTATATTATACTGACTAGGTAAAATTGCCTGCATGGGTTTGATCTTGTATATTAGCTGTAGACAGAACCTCTTGTGCAATGTATCGCCTATTAATAAAATGCTGTTGGCCTATTAGCTTAGGCAGGAAATAAGGAGGTGGAAGTTCCAACACAGAGAAGGAATTCTGGGATAGAATCAGGTGGGAAAGATTCACTCCAAGCTCTGAGGAAACGGATGTATGAAACTCAGAAGAGGTAACCAGCCATGTGGAATTTATCCCATGGAATAAAGGGGATGAATTACCAGCTAGTCAGGGAGCAAGAAAAAACTTTTGGCTTAAGAATTTATTCACAAATAACTCAGTTTCAGAGTCGTCGTTTCTTGAACTTGTACATGGGTGATAAAGCCTGCGGTTAGAAGGGGCATCTTGTAAGCTACATTTAGCTGGTGATAGAGAGTCAGAGAAAACAAGCTGAAGGAGGAGTAGGAATGGATGCTCTTCTGCTCTTTTCCTGTATGGCAAGGATACTATCAGAGTCAAGACAGCCTCCTGAAAACCAGTAAAGATCTGCTAACTTCTGGAATGGGGGTTACCACTAACCCGCATGAGTTTCGGCATGGATCCTTCTGGATCCTCCAAATAACAAGGTGTGAGATGATGACACCTTGATTTTAGTCTTTGGTGATAGGAATCCCTCAGCCTGTCACACCAGACCTCTGATCCACCAAATATTTGACAAAACAGAGTGTTTGAAGTGTTTAAAGCTGGTGTTTGTGCTAACTTGCTTTACAACAATGAATGGCTTCTACAGTTCATCTCCAATTACATTAAATACATGAAACGTGACTTTCTCTCTTTTTGGTAATTTACTTGTCTATTTAATTTATAATTGCTCCTAAGTCAAACAGATGCCTGTTAACCAGATTAGAAAAGTCATTTCAAATCAGATCATAAATTGTTACTGTTCTTGGTTCAGGCTGACATTCAGTCCTTAGTGTGTCTTATAATAAATAGCAAAGACATAGTGACAGAGATAAATATATGTGAAGAAGTGAACATGATAGTTTTAAAGCCAGAATGTTTTAAAGTTGCAGAGGGGAATGTATGTATTTTAAATTAATATTCTGCTTGGTTCTTGGTTAAGTATGCTTCAAAGTTTGAATTTTTAAAGACTATTTGATTTTTTTCTCTTCTGTATATACAAATCCTATTTTTTTGCACTCTAAAGAATGTTTGCTAACATTTATTTCATAAAACATTTCTAATGTTTTATGCTGCTATTATTAGGTTGATTAGTCAATCATAAGGCTAGAAATGTAACTATTTTCAATTTTGTAACATCCAAATTTCTACGAAAACATTCATGAGGCATGTTTTTGTTAAAGTGATGATATGTTTTGAAAAGAATTATACACCAGCATCTTGATAACCTAAATACAATATAATTACATGCTGAGCCTATTACATTTTAAAAGCTCTGAACTAGGCATATCAGACAAACTGAAAGTGGCTATCTATGATGATAGTGAATTCTCTAAGTATTCATCAATAGGCTTACTATACAATGACATGTGAGAGTCCAGGGGTTGTATGGAACGTCAGAATATGTATGGATCCTAGGTGACAGCCAAGACCTTGTAATGTGTGGAGAGCTGACCATGGAGGAGACTATGCAAACAACTATGCTGTCCCCAGGTAAGGCCTTTGCTACTCATCAATCAAAAGGCAAGACCAAGACGATACTTTCCTGAGGATGTATGGCATGTTGTATGGTTGCCATGAATGGTTTATATAGTTTCTTGATCAGAAAGGGATGATGGCCAGGCAGTGGTGGTGCACACCTTTAATCCCAACACATGGGAGGCAGAGGCAGGCAGATTTCTGAGTTCGAGGCCAGCCTGGTCTACAGAGTGAGTTCCAGGACAGCCAGGGCTACACAGAGAAACCCTGTCTTTAAAAAAAAAAAAAGGATGATGATCTCTTTAATCTTTTTAGAGGACACACTGTAGGTATGTCATCAGGGAATAGATGCATTAGGAAAGTTTTGGTAAATTATGACTTACCAAATCACTGACATCTGTGGTCCTTCTGTGGTCTTCTTTTTACTTTTCAGCCTGTTTTATCCATACCTGTTGAGGTAACAGTGAACCAGTATGCTTAGAAGGGTGGCCAGTGGTAAGCCCTCCAAGTTATGTGCACACATGATCAGTCTATATGTTAAGAAGACTCAAGAAAATACTAGAGTTTATTGGAGTAAGCCCAAACTACAAAGAACACACAGGACGTGGCCAGAAAGATCATGGCCAGCCAGAGAAGTTAATATGGTAGGTGCTGAAATTTGAGGCAGGTCTTGGAAAAGATGAAATCGCAATTTTTTTAATGCAAGAAGAAGGAGCCAATGAGAGGGACACATTTCTGAAATCAGGATGTGTAGGGATGTGAACTGAGAAAAAGCCCAGCTGTTGAGGAGAATAAAATCTAACAGAGGTTTTAGAGTTGCTCTAATAGACAATAGGGAACAATTTCCATTTGTCAAACAGGTGGTACTAATGAATTGAGGGTACTTAGGAGTCAATCAACTGCTCAGCAACAAGTTGGCAGCTAAGAAGCTTTAATTTGTTAAGGAGTGCTTGCATTGGAGAAATGCTCCCCAAATGGGCTTGATAACAGCCACTCTGAGGTAACTGATAACAGCCACTCTGAGGTAACTGCTGCAAGTGAAGATTGCTAAGCCTTTCTTGTGATATTTATTTTTTTTCCAGGTTTGAGATTAGAATTTTTTTTTTCAAGCTCACAGGATGAATCTTCTTTGTGTGTACATAGTTCCATTCTGGGTAGTTAGAAAATTTACTCAATAACAGATTTTGCATTTTCTCCATGGGGAATTTCAGTTGGATGATGTAGGGGGGATATACAACCTAGGGGAGAAAATCCAGGACTCTAATGAGCTTCGTTTAGGCCACTTGAGAGGTAGCATGTAACAGCTTTAAATGTACCACAAATTTATTGTATATTTTCTTTCACTAATTAATTTTTGGATTGTGGTGTTTATAAAAATGAGTGATTTTACAGATTAAAATACTGTATTCCAAGAAAAATGAATAATAAATGTTTTAAAAATGAAATGTTAAGTCTTTACCACCTGTCTTTCCTATCACTAAGGCATTTCCTTCTAATCACCAGTAGAGGGGGAAATAACTCTTACTATAAATAGCTCTTTCACCAGAAATAACATTTCATGCATCTAACACAGTTACCATCATACCCTTGTACTTGTAATTAGTACACAGAAAGTGTAATTTTGTGTATTTTTCTTTCACAAATTAAATTTGAGGATTTATAATTGGTCTATGCTATGCTTGATTATAAACTTCATGTGTTGTTACTTTTCTGGCACAATACACTTCGTTGCAGGTTATTTGGAGCCTTTTACTTGTCTCTTCCTTTGCCTGTACTTTCTGTCCCTCTCAGACAAGCTGTGACTAGCATCTATCTGAATGATATCATCCTTGTTAGTTTGTGACTCTCTGGTCTTCTTCCCTTCTATACAGCATGCTTAAGTTCGTTGCTCAATGCTACTGTTGCTTTATATCCACTAGAGAAATAAATGAATTTTAATATTCTATTAGCTACTTCATCTGGAACTTCTAGATGGTTTCCAAACAGTTATTTTTTAGTATCTTAATATGCCTTGAAATAGCTGAGACATGCTTATATGAACATTTGTTAGACTTCATATTTAACTGGATACTTATATCTTTAGTAAACCTGATAACTAATGTTAAACACACTGACTGCAGAATCTTGTGTTTTTCAGGTTCATGATCATAGAACGTTGTGTCAGTTCACTGTGGTTGCTCAGTGAATCGAAGGATCAGACTGTGACATGGGACTAAATTATTTTTGAATGCAATAGTTTCTTTTGAATTATTGTCACTTATATTTCCTTAGTATATTGATAGTGAATTTTTATTCATTCTAAAAAAGAAAATTCTTGTAAGAAAGAATGCATTCTGTACTAAGTAGAAATTTAAGGATTTAAATATAAAAGTTGGAGGGAAGATCAAAAGATATTTAAGTGCCTTAAAATATCTCCCTGAGTTGTTAAGAAATATTATGCAGGTTAAGAAACCTCTCTTGCAAAATGATTATGGACCTTCTACAAGAAAAAATATGTGGTTATAAAAGATGTTTCATATAAAAGATGTTTCACACATGAAATTAAGACAAAATTATAAAAGGATGCTACCAATACTACTCATTGTTAAGAATGAGTTTATTCTGTTATGACTGAAGTGAAAAGAAGAGAAAAATACTGCCCAAGTACTGCCATGTTTAAATAAATATATCCCATGTACTTAATTTTAAATGTCTGTAAGTCCAGTTATATAAGAGTACAGTAGAGTTCTATGACTTTTATTTGCAAGATCAGGAACTGATCCTAGGGACTGATCCCCTAGATGGATCCAGTGAGACAACAAAGGGCCTGTAGGTAAGCAGCCTTCTGTGAAGCATTTCACAGATGTCACAACTGCTAGCAGTGACAAACTCGATATGGTCCTACTGATTGCTTCTCCTCTCCTAGTGATGGGCTGAGGAAGTTAATTACCACAATTTCTAATAGTATATTTTGCTTTCAGAAAATGAGGTCAATTCTACCAATTTCTTAACCATATTTTGTGTATATTATCTATCTGACACATATTTTAATGTTCATGTTCAAGAAAATATTTTTAAACGAATAAAATCCCTAGATTGCAAGGCAAGTGCTCTATCACTGTCTTAGGTACTGTTTTATTGCTATAAAGAGACAAGACCAAGACAACTCTACAAAAGAAAGAAAGAAAGAAAGAAAGAAAGAAAGAAAGAAAGA
>JADRCD010223788.1:0-17683 GCA_019843815.1 Montemys delectorum | reverse complement strand
TGTAAATGATGATAAAGCCTCCACAAGTGGCTGGAGTTACCATAGCAAGGACATGGTGATTGCAGGAGGCCCAAAAGGACTTTCGGTTATGATCATCATCTTCACTTTTAGTCCCAAGTAGTTCATTCTTCCATTCTCCTCGATACCCACTCCTTAATTTTCTCTATGACTTTTGACCACAAGCAGCTTCAAAATGGTCCATTTTGTGACAAAACTTTTCCTGGGGAGATTCAACACACACCCGTCTACTCACCTCAGATACGGAGGCCACGACAGACCAAATTCTAACTTGGCGAACAAGTGAGTTTTTTTTTTTTGGGGGGGGGGGTTATCTACAGGAATTTGGGTAAGGGGTTACTTACAGGAGCAGAAATGACTCAAAGACAATTGCATCACCAAAGCCCACCCCAGCATTGGTGACAGCTCACAAAGCTGGGAACCTGGAATGTTGCACAACCTGCAGGCAGCTCAGTGGGTTGGAGACTGTCCTATGTGAGTCAGTTGATCTAAACAGGGAGCTAGTCTAGTATGAGAGTCTTCTTTGCAGTTTTGTTTGTCCAACTCTTTTAGTGGCATGGCTTGTTTACTCTTGGAGGTAGTGGCCTAGTGAATCTGGTCAGTTTCAAGGACTTCCTGAAGCAATTTTGAGTTGTTTATCTTAAGGAGATTCCCTGGAAGAGAATCTCCACTAAAAATGAATAGATACTACAACGTGTTCTACACTGGAATCCATAGCTTTCTCTTATTTTCTCCTGTCAAGTCTAAAGATGAATTTCATGCACTGCAACTCCCATGTCTCTTGTTTCTTCTGAGACTTGGCTGTATCCATGATTTCCTTTTTATAATCTTTAACTTCATTTTACTGGCTATTTCTCTACCTCTTTTAATAAGCACTCTTAAGCCAGTTTCTGCTAAGAAAATTGAAAATGGGAAAGCCTGATATATCTGCATTTGTAACAAAGGCAAAGGGATGAGGCTTGGAAAGCCAAATGACAACAGCAGAGAGGACAGATGGGACCTTCAGTGGATATGAGAGAAATATCCAGGCCACATGGATCAAGTCTTTCTCTGAGAATCCTACGGGGATGCAGTAAACTAATTGCCAAATTGAGATGCAGAACAAAGCCCTGGATAACACATGGCCCTGCGCATAGCCCAAGAACAGGGTAAGATAAGCTCATCGTGTGGATGAGGTGAAGTGGTCTATGTGGAATCCACAGAAAATACTCAATGTTCCAGGCAGATCCCCATAGATAACTGTATAACATTTCATTACATAAGACTTTTTCTGTATCTTATGCTAAGTCTGTTCATCCAGTGGTTTTTTTCTTTGTTGTTGTTTTGTTTTGTTTTTCGAAACAGGGTTTCTCTGTGTAGCCCTGGCTATCCTGGAACTCACTCTGTAGACCAGGCTGGCCTCAACCTCAGAAATCCACCTGCCTCTGCCTCCCAAGTTCTGGGATTAAAGGCATGTGCCACCACTGCCCGGCTTAAACTCTTCAATTTCCCTTTTAGCCCATCATCCAAAGGTAGGGGAGAAAGATGGTTAGTAGGGCAAGTCGGATGTGGACATGTGAACTTGTTTAGAAGTAGTTCTTTAGGAGCAACTCTAGTCTTCATTGTCAGGATATCAGCAGCCCACTCCAAAACAAACACAAATCAGTAGCAGTGGCTTGATCCAGAAGAAACCAAGAAGCTGTCCCAATTTGGCACAAATCCGAGGAAGCAGCAAAAAGCAGCTGGAATACCACATAAGTCTTTGGTGCATTTCTCTCTATGAAGTCATGACAAGTGAAGATCAGCAAAGACCAGTAAAGCACTGCAAGGTGTACCAATGCAAGAGCATCATCAGTGAAGACCAATGAAGCATGGCATGGCTAGCCATGCAAGAGTACCCTCTCACTGTCTGTGGAATTATATTCATCTTCTTTCTAAATATTGTGTACCCTCTCAAGTGTCAGTTCCAGCAAAACATCTCATATGTCTGCCTCAGCAAAACATCCTCTCATAAGACAGCTTCCAGACAAACATTACATGACACAACTGAGTCTCCAAAGAAACCAGAAATTGCCACTTCATATACTGATGATAATCACAGAATTGATAAGTGAGGGAAATGAGTTAGCAGTTGTACTGATTGAATGACACTTTTCAAGTAGTTGGTTGAAGAAAAGAGCCACCAAAATTCCACAAGGACTTAGATATTCCAAAAGTCTTCAAGAAGGAGACATTTTTTACACTTGCATGATGTTTTAAAATTATTTATCACTATTTGCCACTTAGGTGGGTAAAGATGAAATTGTCCCTCATCAGAAAACAAATGTACCAGTGCATTGGATATTGACTCCTAAGCCTCCAAAATGCAGAGGAACACATTTAATTATTTTACATTTATTACTGATCTATTCAGTGTGTGTGTGTGTGTGTGTGTGTGTGTGTGTGTGTGCAGTCATCCATGTGTGTGCATATGCCATGGCATGTGCATGGTAGTCTAGGCTCCCATTGAGAGTAGGTTCTCTCCTTCTTCTATGTAGATTCTGATGGTGGAACTTAGGTTTTTATGCTTGGCAGCAGGTATCTTTATCCACTCAGTTACTTCAGCAGCATAAGTACATTTTTAAAAAAATATTTCTTGGAAATTTTATACAACATGTTTCGGTCATATGCACCACCTCCCATTTCATACTCACACAACTTTATGTTTTTCCCAAATTAATTTTTTATTTTTGTGGGTGCCTGTCTCTGTAGTGTGCACATATATGTCTCTGCCTGACTGTCTGTCTATATGTATATGTATATGTGTATGTATGTATGTATGTGCTATAACACATATGGAAGACAGAGCACCACCTGCCAGAGTTGCTTTCACCATGTGAATTCTGGGGTTTGAATTCAGGCTTTTAAGTTGTGGTAGCAAATGCCTTTGTGTGCTGATGGCAAGCTTACATTTCTGTTATTTAAAAGGATCATGGTTTATGTTTTGAATATCCCTCCAAATTTCATATGTTCAAGACTTGACCCCCTAGTTGTTGGCACTATTGGGAATTCATAGAAACTTTCAGATTTGGGGTCTAGTAGTCAGAAGTCTATTTATTATCTATCTATTATCATCTATCCTATCTGTCTGTACCAATTATCTATCATCTATCTGTCTATATCTAACATCTATCTATCTATCCATCCACCCACCCACCTACTTACCTACCTATCTACATACCTATCTATTTATCTATCTCTATCATCTATCTATCTGACATGAAAGTAGAAGAGAAATTATTTTGAAAGAAGAAGACTAGCAGGAGGGAGAAAGAAGGACGAGAGGGCATACGAGCAGAAAGCATGGCATATATGTATGGAAGTGGTGGAATGAAAACTACCATTTAATTACTAAAATAAAAATGCAAATTAATTTGCTTAATTTTTAAAAGGGTCAAATAACTTGTCCAAGGACACAGAGCTACTAAGCAAATGAGTCAGGGCTTGCCTCAATGACCACTTAGATATAAAAGGGCTGATTCCACTCAACACTGCTTGCCTCGCTATAAGCACAGCCTTGGAGACAGCAAACAGCAAGAAAGGCACAAATAATCAAATAGTAAAGGTGTCCCTGTGACTAACAACAGTCATCAGTTGCCATTGAACAATGCCATTTAAAAGGAAGTTCTACCAAAGATTTGCCTCTTTCAACCCCGCAGGCAAGTACCAATCCTTGTTCTTGTGTTTAGCAATATATTTGACTAGAAAAGACCAGTCACTAGGAGTTATGCTGCACAGAGTCTTCATTGCCAATTCAGTTTCCCTAAGACCTGTGACTTCTTGAAGTCCCCATAACCACTGGTTTTGTCCTGAGTCATTATTTCTTGCTCAGCCTATTGCAGTAGAACCTTCATTGGGTTTTCTCCTTGTATCCCTTAAATCTGTTGTCTCCACCACGAGTCTTCTGCTTAAAACCCTTTGCTATATCATTGCTGACAGCATGGAATTCTACCTGGAGCCTTCTCCGTCTTCATTCTTCCCCTGTCTTTAATTGCCTTGGCCCATTATTGTGCTATCCTCGGAAGAGCCCCATTGAAAAGCAAACCGACTCTCACAGATTGGATGTCTGTGCACTCTTCAGCACACAGTCCAAGCACTTCATTTCAAGATGCTTCCTGGAAACACAGACTCTTCTTTACAGGGCCCTGCCCACCCCACCCCACCCTTTGCTGCTATTATTATATTCATAACTCATTACAGCTGTCATGAAACTTCTCCCATGAGCCTTCTACTCCAACAGTAAATAGGTTTGCTTTTGTGGGTCTCAGGGTCTTTGACACAATTCAAGTCTGCAGTAGTACTTGAAGGGATCTACAGGCAATATGAAAGAATATGAAAACAAATGAACCTATGTTCCTAAGAAACGTTGCTTGCCTCTTATTCTTGATAGACAGGTTTTCTATAGTGGGAAGACTTAAGTTGTTCATTTTTCCGTTCTTGGCATTAATCTGGGCCTGACATTCATATAGTTGCTATACAGGTAGATGAGTTCAGAGCCAGGTACTTAAAGTTATCAACAAGGACCTGGCTAACGAAATCATGTTGAAAGAAACACAGAAGATCTCTACACAGAAGAACATTTTCATGTGTGTATTGGGAAATTCTGAGGCAGCACTTTAACCGTTATCTGGATCAGTGTGGCCAGAGAACTTTGACATCCCCATCCCACAGACAGGCTGTCAAGAACAGAAATGGTCTTATGGTCTTGGCCTGTGGGACCAGTCCTATACAATCTATATTTCTAAAGAAATGATGTGAAAGCTAGGAAGGGGTTTAATAAACTTGAACTACTTTCCATGGATATATTCTGTGGGGTTTGCTCTAGTGAGCTCTCAGGTCTGTGTATGTAGCCATTAGTCTTTATGGAATTTTAAACTGGAAGCTCCTAAGCCTCTGATTTACTGATGCTACAAGGGTTGATCAGGCTATATTTGTTCAGTTAGGGTATTGCAGGGGTAACTGACTCCACATGGAAGAAGATTTATGGATTTTTTTAGTCCTCTGAGGAGGAGGAGGCTATCTGGAAAATTCACCTGAGTACCTCATTTCCTGAAAAACTGGAAAAAATAGTGCGCTCCCAAGGAAAGGCAGTTACCATATATTGGCTTTTAAGACATTTTTAAAAGTACTTTTCAATGTTATAGACATTTTATTGAGTTAAGCAACTAAAGAATTGTGCCGAGCAGCATTTTGGTATTAATTTTGATTTTTTAGGAGAAAGAAAAGCTATGATCATACAGGACATTTAGAAATACTTTCCCTCCTATAAAATGGAACAGGGAACACAAGATGAACAATTTGGAAAAGGGAACAAATGACCCATATTTAACTGAATTGGACTGACTTTCAATGTACTGAATTCTTTCCTTTATTTTATTCCATTTTAGTTTTCTAGGTCCAACTTCTTTCATAAGATTTCATACAATGAAGAAAAAAGGGAAAGGTTGATGGTACAAATTCTGAAAATAGAATGACAAACCTAGTCTGCACATTCTTTCCCTATATGACTTAAACGTAAAAGTGTCCAAAATTATAGATAATAAGCATACACACAGAAAACTAGCAGTCAAGGCAAACTCAGATATGTATTTGATGAGTGTCTTCTTCGTGGCTCAGGAACCATGCTGCAAACTGGGATACAATTCTAAGGAAGCCTGTCCCACTGGGAAGCATTCTAGTAATCTATTGACGAATATCAAACTACCCTTGTTTTTTTTCATTAAAATGACAATCTACTTTGCTTTGAGATTCTATTGTCAGGGATTCAGACAAGGCTTTTTGGGAGTGGTTGTATCTTCCTTCTATGGGGAATACCTAATGTCTTTCCTCTCCCTCAGATTTGGTTTCTGGAATAAAATAATCAATGGGCTTAGTTGTAGGTGTTGGCTAGAGCATCTACTTATGGCCGGCCCAAGAAGCTTAGTTTCTTCTAGCATAGTTGGTGAAATCCAAAAGGAGTACAGGAGGGAGCAAGGGGACTCAAAGTAGAAACCAAAGATCTCTTGAACTAACAGTGGTAGTTGTGCATTATTAGTTCTACATAATGTTGTCACAAAAAAGTCCACAGGACCATTCCAAATTCAAAGGAGGATAAATTGAGTTTCACTTTTTTCAAGGTGTAGAAAGTCCATAGAGCAGAAGAACATTCTGAAGAAAGATGTTACTGCTGTTATCTGTAGAAAGTCCAACGTCACAAGCAATTAGACACGAGTACTTGTAAGTGTAGTACATGATATTGAATGTTTAGTTATCTATTGGTGAGAAATAGCTCGCTCGCCCCATAACCTAATGTCATGAAACAATGGTTGTCTGCTATCATATTGGTGGTTCTGTACCACATGGTACTGCTCAGATGGCCACACTTAATGACAAGCTAGAATGGCAAATTTGCTTTACTCATGCTTGGTGCCTCAGCTGGAATATCCAGAGTGGTAAGGCTCTTTGATTATTCTTGTAAAGATCCAGAACAGGAAGAGTATTCATCAAACTAACACCATGAAAGTCACAAAAAGACAGTCAAAAATTAAGGATTGATAAATACATCAAAGGAAGGATATGTATTTGCAGGAACAGAGTATTATTGGTTGTCATCTTTGTAGGCTGCAGATGCCATTAGAAGTTTAAGAAAAAAGACTTTAAGAATCTAGATGAAGGATTAAACCATGGTGTCAGGCTGTTCCTGGATATGTATGGTGCAGGAACAGATTGGAACAGTCTGCAGTAGTGTATATAAAGACAAGGAAGGGATGGAGAGATGGCTCAGTGGTTAAGAACACTGGATGTTCTTTCAGAGATTCTAAGTTCAATTCCCAGCACCAACATGGAAGCTCAGAAACATATATAATGGGATCTGATGCTCTCTTCTGGTATGCAGAGATGGATGCAGACAAAGCCCTAAAATATGTAAGAAAATACATCTTTATGAAACTTAATTGTGAATGCTAAAGGTAGAACACACATGGAAAGCATTGTTAGCAGAAGAGATCATATGAAAAAGGACAGAGATGCTAGGAATAGAGGATACATACATATATATACATACATATGTATGTATTCTAAGTATGTACCCATCCTCTTTATATGAGTATGGGGTTATGAGAGAGGTGGGGTAAAAGGCAGTGTCAAGAGATGAGTTATCCTCAGGGAATGTATAATGGATTTCAAGGATTTCTATATCCTGGTGAGTTGTTTGAACTCCTTATATTGCCAAGAATTTAGAAGACTTATCAATCCTTTCGGGTGAGGGAGAATGATTGTGATCATGTTCTGAGATAAAGATTGTGATCATGTTCATAAAGGTTTATGAACAGACAGACAAGAGACTAGTTAGATACACAGAAAAGTCAAAATTATTTGTGCAGAGTTATCAGGTCAATAGGACCACCTTGGCATGCTATCTGAGCATCATTTGAGGTGATTAGTTGGGCAAATTCTCTTCCATATTATTATTCTACCATTTTGTATTATGCCACGATGGTTGCTATAATTGTGCTGAATTAATATTTGCCCTCTTCCCTCAACTCCTAAAGCAGACCCTAGGGTCCATCACATTATCAAAACTATTTCCCTAGAACGAAAAGTCCAGAGTAACTTAAAACAAGCCTGTAAAGTTTGGACCTGCAGCTCTGCATGCACTGACATCAAGAAGAGGCAGTTAGGACAAGTAGAGAGTATAGGAACTTCATTATGAGGCAGATGAGCTGGTTTCCATTTTAGAGGTACACCATGAGAGGCGCACTAACAGGGAACACTATTAATTTTTGAGCAAGTACTTATCAGTGCTTTCTACATGAAGGGCTCTGTTGTAAAGGTGGAAAATAGCATCGTCTGGAATGGTGTCATTCTTCTTATGGAGCTTTTTTATAGTATGCTATTGTGGCAGGAGTGAGCTTTTCATGCTCAGAGAAGCTTTAACGGTGAATACAGAGTTTGCCTAGCTCCGAATTGTCCCCTTCTATGTGGAGTGGTGTACATGATCTGATACCCAATGCCAAAGACTTGACTGTGCTTGAGATTGTAATCTGATACCCAACATCAAAGACTTGACTGCATTTGTCAGTTATCATTAACTTGGACAGCTACTTATTGCTAGTGAGAGAAGGTTGTGGTAAGGGCCTGAGTAAGTGACAGGATGTTAACCTCCTTGGAAAGAGGGGCATGGTCATTAGTTTGTTTTGTTTTGTTTCTACCCAAATTCTGATTTCTGAAGATTGTATTCATGTCCATGTGCATTTATTTCCACCCCGCTGGGTTTATTTTTAACACCCATTAGTTGGCATGCCCTTTTCCAATGAAGTTGATATGAGACAACAACTATTCAGACTGAAGTCATTTTAACTGTGAGGGAATGTGTTTCAAATTGATCCCTCTTGTAATAACACCAGCAACCCAGAGGAACTGTCAAGGAGCTGAATGCTACAGGAATTAAATCAAAGCTCATTCTGAGGCTGAATTTCGATGGGTACTTGAAAGATGCTACATTTGACAGACAATACTTAGATTCTTATTGGGATGGATTTTTTTTGTCATGTTTTCAGCTATAAAATGGAGTTTATTTTAGTGTATTGTTAATATACATGCAGTAGATGTGGGAACACTATTAATTAAAGCACCTTTATCTACAAGTAGGCAAGATAACTAATAACTCAAAAGAAATTCTCTATAATTGTGTGTGTGTGTGTGTGTGTGTGTGTGTGTGTATGTGTGCGAGAGAGAGAGAGAGAGAGAGAGAGAGAGAGAGAGAGAGAGAGAGAGAGAGAGAGAGCGCACATGCACATGTGAGTTCAGGTGCATCTGTAGTGGACAGAGGTCAAGGTTAGGTGCCTTCCTCAATCATTCTTCACTTTGGTTTTTGTCTTTTACTACATCTGGAGCTCATAGGTTTGGCTCACCTAGCTGGCACACAATCCCCAGGGATCCTTTGTCTCTGCCTACCCATTGCTGAGATTATAGGCATATGCTACTGTGCCTGGCTTTATGTCGGTGCTGGGGATCAAATTCAAGTCCTTATGCTTGCACAGCAAGAACTTTACTAATTAAGCCTGTTCCCTGGTCGACTTATTTGCATTCCCTCTGCCTTTTTCTTAAGACTTCATTTTTATGATTAGGTGTGTGTGTGTGTGTGTGTGTGTGTGTGTGTGTGTGTGTGTGTGTGTTTAGTGGAGCTTGTACATGTGAGTGCAATGCCTAAGGAGGGCCGAAGAGGGTGTCACATCCCATAGAGTTGGAGCTACCCAATGTAGGTGCTGGAATCTGAACTTGAATCCTCTGCAAGAGCAATGTGTGCTCTTAATCACCAACTGGGTGTGTGTTTATTTTATTATTTCTACAATCCCCAATGACTTGAAAGATAAAATATTGTTTATAGTTAACCTAAAAATGAAACAGCTGTTATCTTCACATTTTTTGCCAGTATGTAGTATATGTTCAACTAATTTTCTGCCAAAGTTAAATGCATTTCTGTGTGACTTGTATGCATATGCACAGTTCTTCTTCTGGGCAATTGTTGTCAGATAGGAAAATTACCCAAGCAGCTGATTCATGATCTCATTTTTTTTAACCTAAGTAGTTTACAGTTTCAGTTTATGCTTAAGGATTAAATGTTTCAGCCTATGATGATTTCATGGCTGGCAGCTGTTGAGGACATCTAATCTGTATCCTCAACTGTTTAATAATATCTAATTATAGGTAATATGGAGGTCATAGAGGGTCCATTCTAACATGATGAAGGGAAACTTTGAAGTACTTAGTACTTTCTTTCAACAAGAATGTCTCAGAATCAGTAATTGCTAGCATTTATTGTTTATTTATTATTTGTTGACACTTGAATTACTTTCTGTTTTGTCATTAATTATGTTGAAAACTCATTCAGTGTAAAATCATATGCATGTCTATCTAAAAGTGAGAAATTGACAATTATTATCATTTAGTTTGGGATTACCAACAGATTTTCTATGCAACCATCCAAATAACAATGAGGTCATCATAGTGTAAATTCAAGGCTGGCAAAGCATCATAGGTCCTGCATTTTCCTGTGAATTTACCCTGTGAATACTGATTTATCACCTGTGATTTGCAGGCACTTAGAGGGGATGTATCTGTTAACAGACCAAGCTCTTTACTGGTATGAACTTCATGTTTTAGCTAAAACATCAAGTTAGAGATGGCAATATAACACTGACATGGTAATGGGATACATTAGAGGAGATGGATGCTTTTGAAGAGAAACAAAGGTGGGCAGGAGACACTGAGCCTGGAGCTTGGCAACTGACAGAAGTTGTGTGGTTTAAAGAAAGGAGGCATCTTTATAAGACATTCATGTTTAGGGAAAGGCATAATTGAACTTGTAAGACTCCATCCATGAAAAGATCAGACAAAGAAGGTTCTAGGCACTGAGACTATTGGGATAAATGCTCCAAAGCAGAGATTAATGGGCTGCTGGACAATAGCAAGGAGGTAGTGTAAGTGCAGACCATCAGTGATGAGCTCACAGCTATAACTGCTGGCCATTTGGTTTTTAGCTGGAAGAAGGAAGTCACTGGAGATGTTAGAGAGGCTGCGTGGTGTTGTAGTGAATCTCACCCACAACAACATGGGATAACTGACTTTGACTTGTAGAGGGTCCCTGTGGTTGCAGGTAGGGACTAGACTGTAGTGTATTAATTCCCTAAGCTGCTAAAATAAAGTACTATACATTTATGCTTCAAACAAGACACTTATTAAGCCCAGTCCAAAGTTGAATCGCTGAAGATCAAACTTCTTCTGAGAGCTCTACAGAGAATCTTCCCTTCTTACCTCTGAGATCCTAATAGTTTTGGCAATCCTTGGTATCATAGGCTTGTAGCTATGTCACTTCAATCTCTGTCCCACCTTCATGTGACCTTCTCTGATGTACTTCATTCTTACTTTCTATCATCTTCTGCTGTAAGAGTACCAGCTAATGGACTTAGACCTGGTCAAATCTCATATCCTTCCATCTTATCTTGATTCTCAACTTTATCTGCGAAGGCTTTAATAAAGCCACAGTGAAGGTACTGGAAGTAAAAACAGAAATGTATGTTTTGGGGGACCATGTTCAACCTGCTCTGTGGAGTAAAGATAGAAGCACAGAGACTATCATGAGGACAGGATCATAGTTGGTGCCTGGACCACAGTGGGACCTAGCTGGTAAGTAAAAACTCTTCTATAGTGATTTTGATGACACCCTAACAAACTGGTAATAGAGTGTGAACACACCATGGGTCAAGGGTGACTCCAAGGCTTTGTGTCTGATTAACTAAAATGAAAAAGTTATGATCATGGGGCTAGAGAGATGACTCAGCGTTTAAGAGCACTGACTGCTCTTCCAGAAGTCCTGAGTTTAATTCCCAGCAACCACGTTGTGGCTCATAACCATCTGTAATGGAATCCAATGCCTTCTTCTGGTGTGTCTGAAGACAGCGACAGTGTACTCACATACATAAAATAAATAATAACAAATCTTAAAAGTTATGATCAGCTAAGATGGGGAGACTGTGGGAAGATCTATCTTTCGAGAAAAAGATCATTCAGTTTTGAATATGGTAGGCTTAAGAAGTCTTTTAGATGTTCATGTGAAGGAAACTCTTTACAGAGGGGGATGTGGTGGAATTTGGTAATCACAAACCACTAAAACCACCAGTCTTGGGACATGGTGTGTATATAAACATGGTGTGTATCATCAAGAACTCAAAGCCCCACATTCATTTTACTAAGTAGTTACCCTTTCCTTTTACGGGGAATGCTGGGAAAGTGCCATTGAGGAAAGATGAATATACAGCCATTTAAGTGATAGACTAGACCTATTCTATAGAGGATTAAACTGCATCAGGCCAGTGCAGTAACCCAAGCTCACTAAGGGCATGGGAAGAGGGAAAAGATAGACAGAAACACCTAGGGCTAAATTTTGAATGCTGAACTCTGCTTACATTTTTCATTATTTTCTTCAGGAAATCTTTGTTCTGGCACTACATAAATTTCTTTTGCCAATTTGTCTCGCATTGAGGCCAGAAGAAATCTGCACTTTAATCTGTAACTTTCTGCCTGCAAACATGCCTAGTGACTCTATATACCAGGAGTCTCTGACTCAAGGTATCACCTTGTTGCTATGATAACCACTAATCCCTGACACCCACCAGGAACATTTTAGAGCCAGATCTCAACCGTGAGTGAGACGTACAGGCCTATGACCAATTCTCATTGTTTTTCATTCCTAACCAGTGGTGTAAGTTTTAGATAAATTACTGATACAAAAACTATGGACATTAATTTATTTAGCAAATATTTTTAAATAAGTTGTATCCTAGAGGGTGAAGAGACTGAATGAATAGTGTGGTAAAATTCCCCTTTTTACAGAGTCTTCATGTAGTTTGGAGGAATCGAGATTTAATTACTAGAATTTATATATATATATATTATCAAATGGCTGCACAAAAATAAGGTAACAAAGAAGTGTGGGGAGCCTTGAGGGTGCAACTTTAAGCAGAGACATTACAAAGCATGCTTGAGCTCAGCAACCTTGGAGCAATGAGAACCTTATAGATTCAGAGAGGCATTTCAAGCAGCAAAATAGTTAAAGGTCCTGGGGCAGGAAAACTTCTGACATTGTTGAAGCAGATTAAAATGGGATGGGTGGCTTAGAGTGCAGAGAGCACAGGAGAGAGAGTTCAGGACATTCCCAGAGCAGAAAGCACCAGGGGTTCTAGGCTTCTGTCCTTGCTTTGGTTTTGTACTCACAGAGAGATCAAAAGGGATAAGAGGGCTTTAGGAGACAAATGCCACTATTTGACATGCATCAGGTAACATCACTGACTGCTATACTGTGAATAGACCTAAGAGACTAGGAGATGAGTGGTAGAAGTCAATATAGGTTTTTTATAACAATTTGTGTGAGAAGCAACCGTGACTTGGACCAGAGCAGCAGAAAAACTAAAAACCATCTCGTAAGAAGAGAAATCAGCAGGATTTGCATATGTGTCAGAGTAAGCTTGACAGACAGAAGCTAGGGATGACCATAAGGTTTGGGGCAGGATTTATAAATTACATTTTCGATTATAAAGTGGTCAGATACCTATTAGTTATGTAAGTGCTGAGTGGAAGCCCAGAAAAGAAGCAGGAGCTAGACACATAAACTGGAGACTGTTTACACAGATGGCCCTTGAAGGCATGAAGTGGAATTAAGTTATGGAAGTCAGGGAGGTGGACATGGCTGTAGAATCAGAACCCAAGTTCCAACCCTTCTAATTCTAGATTGTCTCAATAATAAAGACAAGGGATGGGGACAAAGGCAGAGCTGTCACCTCAGTGGAGAAGATGCATACTTGAAGTGTTTTGTATCTGTGTGTGGTTGTGCACACATATGTATGTGTGTATCTGGAGGATATAAATTAAATTTACATTGGGTATCTTTATCGTTCTCTCTCCACTTTAATCTTATCTCTCTCATGTGCATGTGGTTTGTGTGTGTGTGTGTGTGTGTGTGTGTGTGTGCCAAAGATTGATGTTGGGAGTTCCTGGATGCTTCTTCACTATATTCATTGAGGCAGAGTCTCTCAATAAAATCTAGAGCTCTCTTGTATCTGACTTCCAATGCTTTCCAAGGCTGGAATTGTAGGCGAGCTTCCATGTCCACTTATATTTCGTGTGTGTGTGTGTGTGTGTGTGTGTGTGTGTGTGTGTGTATGTGTGTGTGTGTATGTATATATATATAGTGGGTAAATGTTAAAGACCTATTTGCCTTGAACAGAAAGTTGGAGTGAGTGTGAACTGTAGGAAAGGTTATATACTGGGCTGCAGAGAGGTGGGCATGGCTCTATCTTTATGGGAATATCATCTGCATGTTAATCTGGATATAGAGGTCCAAATTTAGGTTCTTGTGTTTGTATGGTAAGTGATTTGACTTCCGAACCATCTTCCCAGCCCCTCCATCTCATAGTTTGAAACAGGGTCTCTGACTAATTCACTTTACTGGCTAGATGGTCATCTCTAGGGATCCTTCTATTTCCGGGCCTCTCTTTTCTACCAGGCCAGAGATCAAATGGGACATCTATGTCTGGCTTTTATATGCTTGGCATCGTAACTCAGGCTCGTATGCTCATGTAGCAAGTTCTTTACTGATAAAGTCACCTCCCTAATCCTGGGAGGACTCATGCTTTCAAGGTGAGAATCTCTTGGAACAAAGAATTCATGTCCAGTGTGTTTATAGTGGTCTGAGTTTATGTTTTGAGATGTCTTGGAGCCCAGCAAAAGCATAAACAAATATCACCACGCTGCCTGCGAGCATGACAAGCTCTTCTCAGTGAGAGAGTAGGAGTGTGGTATGAAGGAGCATGTGCTAAAGCAAACATTCTCTCAGGCATCTCTGAAATGTGTTCTGTGACAATCTCATCGTTTTATGAGAAGGTTTCACCTTAGGGCCCAGACACACTTACGTATGCTCAGGGCTCAGAACAGGATACAATCACTGGCTGTGAACCAAGAGTCTAAAGGGTAACACCACACAGATTGCCTATCTCTGGAAGAACTATTTGCCTTGAACGGAAAGTCAGAGTGAGTGTGAGATGTGGTAAAGGTGATAGAGTGGGCTGCAGAGAGGTGGGCATGGCTCTATCTTTCTGGGAATATCATCTGCATGATAATGTGGTTTCCAGATCACTCATTCAGAAAATGGAGACTTGCAGGGAGCATGGCAAGCTATGATGCCACAACCCAACTCCCCTCCTTTTCCCTGGGGCCATATCAACACATGTTACTCCTATCTATGCCACACCAAGCCAAGCAGGCAAAGCCAATTCCTGGGCAGGCATGTTTTCAGCATCTTGTTTGTTTCCTTTTGGGTCCCCATGCCAAGTACATTAGAGCATACACACACACACACACACACACACACACACACACACACACACACGTACACGCACACATACACTCACACACAGTCACACACACATACACACGCACACACATAGTGTTAAAGAAACTCCTTTGTCTCTTAAATGTCCGCACCTGTTGGCTTGGAGATTCTCACCCTTCATAAATTTGCTTAGTATCCTTTGGTGAGGCCACATTGAATGGTGGAAGGAGCATGGGGCTTGGCTCCTTATGCTAGTACAGTCCTCTCAGGATGCATAACTAGAAAAGGTATCCAGCTCACAGAGACTTGTATGGAAAACATATCAACAGAACTGATTGGGGTTTCATTTAGTGCTAATATTATCTATTTCTTTTCCCATTCTCTGTAGATGCAATGTGTCTCACTGGAATTCAAGCACAAGGTTCCTTTTGGTAATAAACATTTTACTTGATCCAGTTTTTTTGTCATCTTAATAAATCTAAAAACATTGTTTGAGGCTTGAAATTTTAAATCCTTAATGAGATAAAAAAATTCTTTATACAGTTTATTGTTACAATGTTGACCTTATAAGAAATCTAAGACTTTTAATATAATTACTGCTTCATGGAATGACCTTTCATTTGCTCAGACAGAACCAGCTCTCCCTCTGTCAATTCTGTTAGCCACTGGTGACCTGGTGGTATGATAGTCTATTGTACAACTATACAATTCCTCTTCATGCATTGTGGTTGTGGGACATCAGAGCTCACTGTGATATTCTGAAGATATCCCCAGTATTGTCCCAAATTTCAACCAATAAAATCCTAAAATCCCATTTCTTATGGAATCATTTCCTTATAAGTTGTTCAATACAACACAGGAGAAGGCACATAATGTAAATGTTTAAAGTTCTAACTATAAAAGCAAATTGAAATATCATTGTTATCCAATTTTTAAAAATTGAGAATATTTAAATTAAACAATTAGTAAATGTAGCTAATGTATTATATATCATTATAGACTATTTCTCATGAAAAGAAGCAAAGAAGAATAGTAGGTATTTCAATCTGAATATGTGAACGAACAGAACTCACTATAATGGAGAAGAGCTACTAATACCTTAGCTGTCTGCTAGGCTAAATAAATCATGATGGTTACATAAGACATGCTATAGTATAGCCATGAATAATTTTACAAAATTACCTTTATTCCTGTATATAGACATTTGATATCTTACCTCATAGAAAATAAGTACAAACAAAATTTATGAGTAGTATATTACAAATTTATAAAAACTGTGTGTGTGTGTGTGTGTGTGTGCTCAATACCTACACATCATCTCAAATGTCAACGGTAGAAATTAAGTGAGTTTTTTAATCTCTTATTTTTGCAATTACTATGTTTTTTCACCTAGACTTTTATAAGCAAAAGTATTTTAGAGATAATTCTATACTATTTAAATGGCTTAAAATCAGAAATGGGTAAAATAAATCTTTTATTGTTTATCCAGGATTTGTTCATTTATACATGACAGAAGTGTTCTGGACAGACAGGCATGGGTTTAATAATACAAAAGCTACAGATCTGAAGACTGAGTCTGCCTCAGGCACATCCCACTGACTGCAAACAGGTCTGTCAATACACCCCCAGAATATCACAAACATTGACTTGTCCCCAAATAAACTTTGCAAAACAGATTTTGGAAAATTGTGAAAAATGGTTCTTAAGTACAGTTTTCTAGCCAGGTATGATAGCTTAGAGTTGTAATATCACAAGTGCATAAGAGTTTGAGACTAGAGTATTATCTTAAGTCTGAAGTTTGACACCAGCCTGGGCTAACATTGTGATTTTTTTGCTTAGCATGAACTACAGAGTGATATACCGTCTAACATAAAGAAATACAGCCATTTCTTTACCACTGAACCAGTGCTAAGCATTAGTACTTGGAGTTGCACAGCCATTCTTATCTAATGAGACTCTTAAAAATGTTGTGCATGAAGGAAGGAAGGTACAGAGAAGGATCTGAGGGGGAAACGAGTCTACAGACAATAGATATTGATGAGACAACAGGAGGTAGGGGAGATGGGAGTGGTTCATTTCTAGAATTTCTCACTTGTAAGCTAATACAGATTTAGAGAGCAAGAAAGCAAGAGCGGCCCAGCATGGTCTTCTCACTTTCTTACCAAGGAAGCTAGATGCCTGTGACATCTTTGAGGAATTAGATGAATAGGCCCATAACAAGAGAAGAACAGTGGGTGGACAGGCTGCATTTTGCTTCCCTGTGCATGGACCAGAGTGTACTGGTAGGATTTGGGGTCTGATCCCCTAACCCAGCCATGCCTAGGATGGTGGCCAGAAATGGGTATTGTGAGGCCAGGAGTGAGTGACATGAGGAACTGACCATCACGAATCAATGAAGCCAGTACCAGAACAATGATTCCAAGTGTGCCTTTCAAACAACAGTGGCTCCAAGTTGGTGGCAAGAAGCAGAGATCAAAATAAAAAGGCAAAGAAATAAAAGAAGCTAGAGAGGAAGTGACAGCCCAACAGAGCAGAATGTCCAGTGTTCTGCTCCTCATGTTTAGCTAGTGAATTACAAGATCTTAAGAGTCCTAAGGATAGATAGCTTGAGCAGCTTCTACCAACAAAGCCAGCACTTCCTACTTAAAAGATCAAATTGAGCTTGATTGTCTTTTAACAAATTTGTTTACAAATGTGGCCTTTGCAGCGCACACTGAAGCTGGGACAATTTCATGTCAAAAGATTGAATATTTTTCTACATGGAGAGGACTAGAAAGGGAA
>JADRCD010223787.1:30163-46932 GCA_019843815.1 Montemys delectorum | reverse complement strand
AAAAAAAAAAAAAAAAACTCCTCCACACAGTAACAAAGTAACAAGCTAAGATAACAGTAAAGTTCAAAAAGAAAAAAAAATCAGCAGTCCTACACACAAGTCACAGATTACCAAGTTCCTCAGATTCCCATAAAGCCCTACAGACTTTGTTTAGAGTCAAGTCATCCATGACCTGTGATTCTGACCATTTCCCACATCTGGATTTGCCAGAGCACAAACTCCTTGATCTAGCTGTGAGGTACAAGCGAGACAATTAGTCAATCTCTAGGTCCCGGAGATGGAGGCAGGCAGGCCAAGCCAAGCCAAGAAGCCTTAGGGTCAGGGTATAAGGGATGAACAAAACCACAATTTGGGGGACAGAAATTTTCTCTTAAATACATAGCCCCATGTTTCTATCACCAGGATGTCCTCCTCCCAGCCACCCAGCAGCTGAAACGCCCAGTCCCACCCCTGTCTGTGTCACATCACTCTTCAAGTCTGCACCTGGTTTGGGCCAGGCTGTCTGGGGCTAGACTACCCAAACTTAAACACTATTTTGCAACAACAAAAAGAAAACAATAGTGTAGTGTTTGGTTTTTTATTATTAGAAGGGTTTTTTTCTCCTAATAAATGGTGCACATTAGTTATTTTGAGGTAAGGAGAAGGAGACCCACCAGGTGTCTATCATATTGGTCAAATAAGGCTACAAGTTAGATAACAAGCCACACAATCTTTGGTTTATATATTCGTTTGTTTATAAGGTAATTATGAACAAGGTATTAAAACTGCCAATTACTTGAGTGACGAATAAAATTTTCCTTACAGTAAAAGTATGGTCCAGCCAAAGCCAGCAATTTCCTGAACTGCACAGCTCCTAAATTGCAGTGTGAAAGTGCTCCTTGCGAGATGGAGTGTGCACAGTGAGTTCTTTGTCAACCTCATTGCCCAGCACAACAATCCCTCACAACCGCCAGGATAATAGCTCCTGTATCAGACATTTAAATCTGCCCTAATGGAACTGAATTAAATCCAAACTCGAGTTTCTTATTACCTTAGACTAACTGGCGAATTACCACCTGATAGGTACCAGTTTAAAATGAAAATAAACAAATATACAAAAAAAAAAAAAACTTGCTTTATATCATGAAAGAGGGTTTTAAAAAGAAACAGAGAAGTAACTACATTTTTTAAAAAAATGAAAAAAATTTCTCACATCACCTGAAACTCTCAAAATAAGTGTAATTCAGTGATTGGGTCCTAAACAACTACTGGCAGAAGACAAAGATCCAATTCAGGCGCAGCTTTAGCTTTTCTCCAAATAGGGATAAATGCCAAAATTCATCAACACATTGAAAAGCACCAGAGCTGACTCATACTAGGGCAGAATGTGTGTAGTGCTTGATTAAAAACAAACTCCTTATCCATCACTAACATTGCACGTACACGGCATCTTTACATTGCCCAAATAACAAAGCCTGGATGCTGCTTCAGACCCGCACAGACCCATCAGAGACTAGGAATATTTAGTCCTCCGTGTGTTGATGGTACAGAGAGTTCCACGGTCAAATCGCTGCTGAGGTGACTTATAATTAGTCCTTTCAAGACAAACAGACCTTTGGGGCAGGGCTGGTAGAGAGCCTAAGACAGTTGCTTCTTTCCAGCTTCCAAAGAGGCCACTGGACAAAGAGTAGCCCAACCTCAGCTTTGTATGTCCAAAAATTAATGGCTTCATTTTGTCACCAATGTCATCTACCAGGAAACTTTGCCAAACATTCTTTTTTTTTTTTTTTTTTTTTTTTTAACAAGAACAAACTTCTTTTGCTTCCCCCCTCCCCATGCCTGCCACCCCACCCTCTCCCACTTATTGGCCCTGGCATTCCCCTACACTGGGGCACAGAACCTTCACAAGGCGGAGGTCCTTTCCTCCTACTGATGATCAAATTTGCAATCCTCTACTATACACATGCTGCCAGAACATTCAGTCCCACCCTGTATAGTCCTTGATTGGTGGTTGGGTCCCTGGGAGCTCTGAGGGTACTAGTTAGTAATTGTTGTTCGTCCTAAGGGGCTGCAAACCCTTCAGCTCCATAGAACCTTTCTCTAACTCCTTCATTGGGGACAGTGTACTCAGTTCAATGAATGGCTGTGAGCCTCTACCTCTGTATTAGTCAGGTATTGTAAGAGCCTCTCAGGAGATAGCTATATGCTTGTCCATCCTTCAGTCTCTGCTCCATAGTTAATCTCTGCCACTCTTTCTGTGTGTGTTTGGTTCCCCTTTTTAAGAAGGAATGAAATGTCCACATTTTGGTCTTCCTTCTTCTTAAGTTTCTTGTGGTTTGTGGGTCATTCTTCCTATATTCCAGACTTCTGGGCTAATAACCACTTATCAGAGAATGCATACCATGTGTGATCTTTTGTGATTGGGTTACCTCACTCAGGATGATACTCTCCAGATCCATCCATTTCCCTAAGAATTTCATAAATTCATTGTTTTTAATAGCTGAGTAGTACTCCATTGTGTAGATGTACCACACTTTCTGTATCCATTCCTCTGTTGAGGGACATCTGGGTTGTTTCCAGTTTCTGGCTATTAGAAATAAGGCTGCTATGAACATGGTGGAGCATGTGTCCTTATTACATGATGGAGCATCTTGTGGGTATATGCCCAGGAGTGGTATGGCTGGGTCCTCTGGTAGAACTATGTCCAACTTCCGGAGGAACCGCCACACTGATTTCCAGAGTGGTTGTACCAGTTTGCAATCCCACCAGCAATGAAGGAGTGTTCCTATTTCTCCGCAACCTCTCCAGCATCTGCTGTCACCTGAGTCTTTTATCCTAGCCAATCTCACTTAACATTCTTAAGATGAAGAGGCAAATATGGCACATCAGTTTTCTCTGATGATATTTACTCTAAGAATGATGGAGAGAGGCCTAACCATGAACAAGATCAAGATGTCTTGGACTTCCCTGGAGCCTCACGTCTAGAGGGGAAACCGAGGGACAGACAGAGGTCAGTATTAGGGTTGGTTCTCTGAGAAGGAAGAAAGAGACAGTGGCAAAACTCAAGCATCAGACACCTCAAAGGGGGTGGTGGGAAGAGCACGGCAAGGTCCACAGCATTTACCCAAGGAAGTCACTGATGAGACTCCAGGGGTCCAGAATCACCCGGAAGGCCAGGCCAGTGCTGCTGTGAGCAGAGGCAGGGCTACAGGTCAGCTGTTCAAGCAGGAGAGAATGAAGTAGAGGGTCTTTCCAAGGAAATGGGGTGTGCTTGACTGGCTGCAGCACAGTGAGCACAGCTGCACACACAGAGGTTGACATTCAAGACTGAGACAGCTGGGACTAAAGAGATGACCCACAGGTTAAGAGGACTTGCTACTCTTCCAGAAGATGTGAGTTCAGATCCAAGCACCTACAAGGGGCTCACCATCCCTTGAAACTAGAGGACCTCAGATCCAGCACATTATCCTGAGGACGCCTGCACACATGTTACACACACACACACACACACACACACATACATACACACACACATACACACACATACACACACACATACACACACACACACATACACACACACACACATACACACACACACACATACACACACACACATACACACACACATACATACATACACACACACACATACACACACATACATACACACACACACACACACACACGCAGATATGCATGCATACATAAATAAAAATAATAAATCTTAAATAAAAAAGAATAGGGTAGCTGAGATGAACCTAGGTTAGGTCGGACCCTGGGAATCCGGGTAGGCTATGGGATCTCCCGTAGGGAGAAGCCTGGAGTTTCCAATTGATGGGGTGACGTCATTACCAGCTGAAGGGTGGATAAGAACAGATGTGCCACTTGTGAGGCTTCCAAATCAATAGAGAGGACAGAAGATGACACTGTGGTGCCATGGCAATGATCCACTTAAATGTAATGTTTGGGGGTCACGTACCACGCTTCTCCTGGCTTCCAAAGTGAAGCCAAGGCTTTGCTCCCTCCTGCACATAAGCAGGGCTTCCGCACTCTACAGCTCTGGCCCTGGGACCAAGTTCAACTCCAGAGGAGTTTGCATTTACTCTGTTACTTTCCTGTTTGGTGTTGGGTGTGAGGAGCAAGACTCCCTCCTGCACGGCAGGTATGAAGCATTACCAATGGAAAGGACCAATAGCAACACTTCAGCACGCCCTGAGCTTCTGAGAAAATGGTGAAGCGCACCATCTCCACATACTAGGAATGTGCTCCTTTAAACCGACACTCAGAGTAAAGCAGGGTGGAGTCACCCAGAGCAGAATACAGCCAGGATGGCTTCTACTTCCCACTCACTGTGATCTCCAGAATGTACAACTGTTTGAAAAGCACTCATACACGCTGTGAAGTGAATTTAAATGATGATTATTTACCTCCAGGGTGAGGAAAGGGCCTTTGGAATGGAATGGTCTCTGCTGCTGAGGAGCAGGAGTGGCAGGCTTGTCTTGCACTAGAATTCCTGAACCAATCTGGCTCCTTGATAAGTAAGGAACCTCTGCCAATAGTTTCGGCTGTCTCCTACCCATTGCGCCAGATGAAAGGCAGCTCAAGATCTTCCAGGTTGAATGTGTCAGGGCATGTGATCTCGGCTATGTAAGGATGTTTATGTGCAGGAGGCACTCTCCTTTGGAGAGGATAGGAAACCACGTTTCAGATGTGGCAGAGCCTCTCTACTCGGAATGACTCCCCCCCACTTGCATCCCTCCAGTTCTATTCTTCGGCTGCCTCTAACAACTACTGAATCTGTGGTCATTCCATGCAAACACCACCATGCAAGCACATTAAATATATTGACTGGTACAGTCTGGCCAAGCCATGGAGAAGGCTTGTACTGATCTTTATATATACTTATGAGCAACCAGCAACACCATACATAAAGGAATTACAAGTTACTAATGAAAACACGACATTGTCCAAAGACACTAAAGGGTACTTGTTTCTAACATCAAAGACACTAAAGGGTACTTGTTTCCAACATTCATCATACACACACACACACACACACACACACACACACACACACACACACGGCATCCCCATCCCCAGTCAAAAAGGAAAAAAAAAAAAAAAAAGGTTTCCTTGAGCCTTTTTGAAAACTACTTTGGCTGAATCAACTAACTCCCCGTTGGATCCAACTTCTTTTAAAAGAAAGAGTTGGCAGGCAAAATCTGTGTCTCTCACACAGATGAAAATAAACAACAGCCTTGGCTCGCCTCTGCGAACAAGATAAGGAGGAAGTTTTATAAAGAGGACACACGTGTTCAGACTGGCCCACTAGCACCGAGGGGGCCAGCCATGGAAGCTTCTGGACAGTCTGGATTAAGAACTAGTGTTGTGCTCTTATTCTCCTGCCTCTCCCTTGCCTCTTCCCTCCTTGCTCCCCCTCTCTCCCCATCCCCTTTCCCCTTTCTCCACGTGGTCATGGCCGGCCTCTACTACTCTCTTAACTCCCCTCCCCTTGCCCTGAATAAACTCTATTCTATACTTAGAGGAACCAATGCTGCTCACCAGCAAGGGAGCTGTGGCGTGGGGAGAAGACCGTCCCCTCCTTTCAGCTAAGAGTCAGATCAACACGGAGTATAATTATCTTCTGGATCACAAGCAGGGTAAAGATGGCCACAACACAGTATTTTAATAGCGGCCCCACAATAATCAGGGCTCTGTATGACTGCCAGGTATAACACATGTTAAAATGAAAAACAAAATCTGGGTCAAAAGCCCATTCACACCACATACAACACAGCCCTTCTCTGGTTCCAGGTATAAGTTCAAGTTGGTCCTCTGTGCAAACAGGAGTTGGCAGCAAATTCCCAAAGAGGATGATGAGGGAGGAAGTTACTGCAAACTTATTTTAATGTGAGATAACTCAGGTGCAATAAAGCCAATTCTGGGGCCAGAGAGATGGCTTAGCAGGTAAAAGCACTCGCTCAAGGCCTAACAACCTGACTCTGAGCCCTAGGACCCACATGGCAGCTCTGTAGTCCCCAATTGTTCCCTGACCTCCACACATGTGCTGTACACACCCGTGAAAAGGACAATCCATACCCCAGTGCACCAGAAAATGGTCCACGCCCCTCTTCGTCCCCCAGGAGGGCAGGAAAGCAAACACACCATGGCCACTTATATGGAGCAACTGGCTCAAAGTTAAGGCCCTTTGATACAATAATTCAAACTACGGTGCCCAAGAGGACTTTAATCTCTTCCTAGTTTAACATCTTGCTCTGCTGTACTTGATGAACCCAGACGGAAATGAAATACAAAGATCTCACGCAGCCATGAGCAGCTGGGAAGCAAGATTTGGATGACAGAGCACTGTGAATGACCAGGTTTGCTACAGAGGCTTCAGGAAAGAGCTGCAATGTCTGGCTCCAGAGACCTCTTTTACAATGTGTCCCTGTACCCCTGATCCTTACTGGTATCAGTTTATATTCTCATTTTTCCCAGGCCTCATCTCCCTAGCTTCTCCATGTTTGGTAAAGACTGTGGGTCTGGCAGCTTGGTTTTGCACTGTGTCCAGACAAGAAGCTGTTGTCCCTCAGGGCTGGGAAGGCTTGGGGCTCACAGGGACTGTTAGAAAGCAGGTCCTTCACCCCAGTGGCGCTCAAACCTGAGCCAGTGTCAGAGCTGGAAGAGCACATTCTTGAGGCAAGGTTGTAGAATGCTACATCACTGTGGTTCTACTCAGTGTGTGAGAGGCCTCCCTTCAGAGCTTCTTACCATAGTCTCAACATGTTGAAATTTCACAGCAATGTCCCACTGAAAGCCTTTTGTCTTTTTCATTGTGCTGGCACACAGTAGGACCCATGCTGGCACACAATAGGCCCTTTCAAGAGAACTATGCTGCTTCTTAGGTCTAAGGTTTTTTGTTGTTGTTGTTTTTTGGTTTTGTTTTTTTGTTTTTGTTTTTGTTTTTGTTTTGCCTGTATCTTTGGTAACCTCTTCACTTCAATTTCTACAGATGTCTTTTGATGGAATTCAGCACACAGAGGAGCCTGCTTTCTTGGGCAGTACTCCCAACCTTCCTGCTCCTCCAGTCTGCTCCACACCCCTCTTTGTCTTTTGGTTCTCTCTGGGAGAATTTTTCAACTTTCTCCCAGTACTTTTATTTCTTTGTTAAAAGGACTCTGCTCTCTTAAGTTCAATTTTACAGCTTGGTGAACATTTGCACTTTCAACTTCCTGAATTTCCTGCGCTTGTGTGTTTTTACCAGGTCCTTCTGTTCTGGTGGGTTGAGTATCTCATCTCTTGGCCCCAAGGAGACTGGATCTGTTTCTCCCTCAAATGTCTCCAAATCCCTTGTTTTCATTTGTTTCAGACTCTAACTTTGAAAAGCAGCAGATATATTCATTCATATTTTCTTAAATATGTTCTTAAATAAGTTCTTAAAAAGGAACAGATCTTACTAAAACCAGGCAGGGCAGTAAGCACACGTAATCCTAGCCTTCAGGAGGCTGAGGCGGAAAGATACTGAGTTCAAAAGCCATTCTGAGCTATTCAGCAAGAACTTATCTCAAAACCCCAAACCAAACAAACCGAAACTAAAACAAAACAAAAAAACAGTTGAAAGGCAGTGGGGTGTAGCTGTAGCTAAGGTGGTGGAATTCTTGCCTTGCAAAAATACAAACCTCTGGATTTGTTCTCCAGGACCACGTACATAAAGCACAGTGGCGTCCTCCATTAATCCCAGTTCTCAGAAGATCAGAAGTTCAAAGTCATCGTCTGATTTCTAGGGAGGACATCGAGGGCTACATGAGAGCCTGTCTCATAAAGAAAGTAGGGAGTATAAGCTTACTAAAGACTTCAGGTAGGCATGTTGTTAAATGGTAAGCATCCACACAGGTAACACAAAGGAGAGATGGTCCCTAAGGGAGATAGATGTTCTTAGAATCCTCAGACTATGGGTATAAGCATGGTTGTCACTTGAGAAAGCTAGTGGAAATAAGAGGAGAGGATGGAACCTGAGCATTCATATTTGACTCTGTTTCCCAGACTGAGGCAAAGCCCTCCATCTCACCCAAACTCCACAGACACTGCTAAAGTTGTTCTGGACATAAACTTACAATCCTGTGTGTCAGATGCAGGGCAGTCACTGGACTATGAGCTGGATTGCAGAGGTCAGGTTACTTCTTATGTAGCTAATTGTCTTTTCAGTCCTATGGGGCACTTCCACTTTTACAGGTTTTCAATCTCTGAAATATCCTGAGGATCAGCAACACATCCACATCTGTATACACATACATGAACACACACACACCCATATACATATACATATACAGACAAGAACACATGTGCAACCATACATGTGTGCACACACACATGCCCATGTATACATACACACATATGAGCACATATACAAGTACACATGTGCACACATGCACACACAAACACACACACGCACACGTGCATGCACATACACAAGAACATATACATATGCACACATGCCCATGCACACACACACACACACACACAGAGACAGTAGCTTTCACTTTCTCCCTACTTAAGTTTATGGTTTATCCACTTGCTTGCAAACTTTTTGTAATATTTTCATTTGGCCTGTTATCTTCTCTTTGTTCCTGTTGGTATTTACTTTGATTGTTTTCCCTTCTTTCTTTCTTTCTTTCTTTCTTTCTTTCTTTCTTCCTTCCTTCCTTCCTTCCTTCCTTCCTTTCTTTCTTTCTACTCCTTTCATTTTTAGGTGGCTACACGAGAGAACAGAGCAGGATAAATGTGCTCAGTGTAACATGCTTAACCCACGTCTTCTGCAGTAATTCAATCAGTAACATGATATTTACATTGTACTTATCAGTGAGCAAAAGTCGGATGTTTAACTTTGCTTCTTGAATATAAGTAAACTGTTTTATTGGCTAATACAGGGACTGTCACTTATTAATAAAAACAAGAGTGCGCCACTGTTTGAAACCACAAGCAAATAGTCAGATGTCATAGAGAGATTCGGTGTACATGTATCCATCAAACTAAATTAATTCTATTTTATTCTCTGATTTGGTTCACAGAGTAACAGGCAGTATATCCTGATCTTAGAGGTTCCTCTGAGCAGACACAGAAACTGTGGTGTTTGTGATCCCATGGGCAGGCATGCTCACACCCCTGTTCTGCATGCATACTGACAATGAGCTTAGGGATGCTTATCATCACAGAGGCACTCCTGAGCAGGGCTGGTCAAGCCTGTAAGTCATGCAAGAAAAGGGTATGAGGATTTCCGAATAGACATGGAAGGAGCCATGAATGGCAGGGATATCTGTAGTCCAGCATGGAGAAGCTGAGGCAGGGGAACTGGGAGAGAGCTGAGTCTACAGACTGAGGCCCTGTTCTAACAAACAATAGCCCAATCACTAATGATGGACAGAAGGCCTTGTTAAAACAACAACAACAACAACAAAAACAAACAAACAAAAAAAAAAAAAACAGAACTTAGGTTTAAAAGCATATAATGCCCAAACTGGAAGTTTCCTCCCAGCCACAGAGAGATAAGTTCTAACAACTACAACCATAGAGTTGATCTCTCTGGGAAAGATGCTCACCAGAAAAAGCTCCTGCCCAGGGGGATTTTAAGGACTTCATGGAGAGACCCAAGAATTTCTTTCAGGGATTCTTTTTTTCTCATAGAGGAAAATGCCTCTTCCACTTCCAAGATATTACAACTGTGCACAGACATTAATAGAAAATTTTAAAAATGGGTTACAACAGTTATATAACATCTGAAACAGTTTCTAATTCTTTGCAAATTCTCTTTGATAACCATATGGTGTAGTGAGGAAGAGAAAAAGAATCATTCAATGAACTGATTAAGTGCCCAAATCAGTAAGTCTTTTTTCATCTTTGAAGAATTTTGCCATCTATCCTAGGCCAATGTTATATGTAAGATTATAAAGAAAAGGGTGACCAAATTCAAAGCCCCCCTTCTGTGACAGATAGACATGCACATATATATATACACATATGTGTGTTTATATGTATATATGTGTGTATTCATTTTGACTACTCTACATTATATTTCTTTGCTACAAAAAAATGTAAACTTCCCATACGTAACGAATTTGACAGTTCAACAATAAATACCAAATTTATCCTATACTCTAAGGTACCTGAAATGTGACTATTCCCTTAAAATCTCACTCGACCTTACTCTCTGGAGCGCTCTGTCTTCTGGCTAAAGCCACACAACAAGGGAAGGAGACAGCCAGGCAGGTGGTATTAGGGCTAGAAAGGAGGCGTTTGTATTTATAATTGCCTTCCCTTTCATGTTTTGAATTTTGTGCTTAAGCAACTTTCATCCAAAAAAAGAAGAGGTGCTGTGGGTTACAACACTGTCTCATTGTTTTGGTCTCCAACAAACAAGAGTCCTGAACCTCTGGCCTTCAGAAACTATCACAGAAGCTGAAGTTAGAAAAGAAAGAAAGAGGCGAAAGTAACCAGACCAGAATAGAGCCGCATGTTGAATCTTGCCACCCCAATCATCCAAAGCTCACTGGCTGGAACTTTGTTTTGTCTGTCTTGGCAGAACAAGCCTCAGTTGGCATGAAGACACTTCCTGGTAGAAGCTGTCCCACTGCTCAAAGCAGCACTTGAAATGGCTAACCCAGAGTGGGGACGAATGAGGAAAGGAGGCAGGCTATGGCAGCCCAGAAGTTTTGTGGAAAACATTCTACAGGACATGCTCAAGGGAATGGAAGTTGACTTTAGGGGGAAAGATTGTCTAATAGGTCACTGCTATCACATCTAATACTCTTGTTTTAAAGGGAGGAAAAACCAAGTTTAATAAGTAAAAACAAATTCTAACAGATGGAAGACCAGAAAAGCTAACTCTGTGGTTAACTAGAAGCAAGCCATACTGAATTCCAGAATAGCCAAGACTACTTAGTGAGACCCTATCTCAAAACAAACAAGCAAATAAACTCCCATAAGGATGGCGCCTAGGCTGAGGCACAGGAATGGTGGACAGCAGAGAGACTGTGCAGTACAGGGCAAAGCAAATGGAAAGATTCCTGGTCCATCGTCAGACCTAAGGGATGGCTCCAGCGTGTCCAGTTTGAAGAGAGCTTGCAGAGTACTGTACATCTCGAGAGATATTCCAAGTTTGACCTACAAAGCCGTGGAAAGACTCTGAAAGCCCCGAAAAGCCATGTGACGATGAAAACAATGCACATTTCAAATTCAGTCATTCTAAGTAGAGAACTGAAAACCCAGTACGTCTGTATTCTAGGGCCAAGTTAGTTTAATGAGTAAAAGCGAGGGTAATCGCACTGTGGTTGCTGATACAGCTCTGTGCACAGTAAATTCTTTTATGTGCAAACTGTATGTAAACCCTTTCAAGCCCAATGGAAGAGATCCACATAAGGTATTACGATGCTTATGTGCTTACTTCGTCAGGCTGTTGCTCCACCAACACAGTAATATCTGGTTTACACTCATGGGAGAAGGGCAGAGGCCGCTAAGGCAAGACTCCCTGCCCAGGAAGACACCAGTCTATTTGTGTATCGGCAGGATGCAGGGGCTTGGGAGGAATTTTACAGTTGAGTTGGTCAGATTCCATCATCTCCCCTGCAGCCAGATGTGGGCAAGCACTGGGGATGGTTTGTGCCCACCTAATCAAAACAAAGCTTGTTGGCTCGACTCTCTTAATTAATACAACAAACTTGTGACCTCTCTTCAAATATTGACTTAATGAAGGTTTTGGTTAAAACAACGATTTGTGTCTTTACCACCTGGTTATAAAATTATTCAGGTACGTTCCTACTTGAATTTTTTATAATGCTTTGCCTTCCATATGCTACTTGATTTCTGAGCTACAAACCTACTAAAATCATTAATGCCATTTTTAAATGCTATAATTAAGCTTGATGACGTCTTCAGATAAACTCAGTATCATGTGACCAAGCAACGGCACCTCAACTGGTCATATAACCAAGCAACAGCACCTCAACTGGTCATATAACCAAGCAACAGCACCTCAACTGGTCATATAACCAAGCAACAATACCTCAACTGGTCATATAACCAAGCAACAGCACCTCAACTGGTTATATAACCAAGCAACAGCACCTCAACTGGATCCCAAACCAACCCAGGAGTCTGATTTTTGGAATGCATGAGAATGTATAGTTGATATGGATTGTATTCACTATATAAATAACAGAACATATATTTCTCCAGACTTAAAATACCATGATATCCCAGCAAAAACATCGTATGTGGAAATATTTTAAGATTAAAAATGCATTTAATAGCAAATCTAGCAAATCTAGACAACTGTAGTTGTCTCTGCGGCCTACTACCCCACACCAAAAGAAAGTGTGATTTTCACACCTTTCTGTGCCTCCAACACTTCTCAGGTATGACAAGACACGAGATGGAATCAAACCACTCATTACCCACAGGCCACTCAGGGGACAGCAGTGGGGACAGCCATCTGCAGCAGGCTATCCAAGCTTAGGCTAAACCTGTCTTAAGCACGTTCAAACGTATATCCCCCACAGACAGGCAAAATCATCTAACAGAAAACCTATTTTACAGCTAGGTGTTGTCTCATGTAACTTATTCTATGTCCTAAAGGCAGAAAGCAGGATCGGTGTTGGAGTGTGCTCTTAAACCACTTGTCCAGTCTAAATACTGAGTTGAAACACTGTAAGCTAGGGAGAATCTATACTTCAATCTCATTTTGCTCCACCTTGGGCACAATCCAGGAGCCAATGCTGTGTGTCATTCCCAAAGAGGAATAATCTCCTTTTGTGCCTCTAACATACCCCAGGGCTTAGAATACAGAAAAACCATACGATCTGTGGGTGACAGGTGTGTCACAACTGTTGATTTGTCAAGCCACATATGACACTTGATTTTGAAAATGAACAGTATGTTGACTATCTAAAAGGAAAGGGGGGAGGGAGGGAGGGGGAAGAGAAGGAGGAAGAGGAGGAGAAGAAAAAAGAGGAGGAAGGAGAAGAGGAGGAAGAGGAAGAGGAGGAGGGGAGGGCAAGTTCCACACTGTATCCTTCCATTCCAATGCTTAAAAAACAAAAATGTTAAAAATTCATCTTTGACTCCTTCCAAACCAGCCAATCAGACAGAGCATCTATGAGCTCATCCTATCAACTTATCCACATTTTCTCCCTGACACTCATGTCTTGTCCAGGTAGCAGTCTCTGCACTTGAAGCCTGGAGTACCCACAACTCCCAGGACATAGCCTCCTCCTCTTTGATGGCCTTTACCAGCTTTTCCTTTCCACTGCTCAGAGCCACAGTAGAGCACGAACCACACACTCTTCCTTTGCCATCACTTATCACAGATAAGTTTTTTGGGGTCAAAGTTCACCCTGTAAACACAAACTCCAGCTATAAAAGTTATTACTATCATGTTGTGCTTTATTTTGACCATGGCAAGAAAGCTACAGATTCACTGTTAATTCACTCTAAATATAAAAAAACATCCTCTCTCTCCCTCATCTACTGCTGTCAAGATAGTCTTTAATTCCCACCTTTCTCCTGTGGCCCCAGTGTTTAAGAACCATGTTGGCCGGCCGCCCTGGGCTTCTGCCCCTGAGCTGAGCTGAGCCCACGCTGCACTGCAAGTGGTGCTTCTGGGCGGCTGGAGCTCCACAAGCCCTTTCAAGTATGGAATGCCATTTGATCCTCTGCAGGAGCAGAGAGATAGATGGGCAGACATCTCTGACTGCTTGTACAGATAAACAAAGAAGAATTAATTAAGTCTGCCTGAGGTCAGACAGGCCCTTCCTGTGAGCCAGACACAAACCTATGCCCCCAGTTCCAGCCTTCTTCGCTCCTACCTGGAAGGCTCTCTCTCTCCATGCTGAGTCTACCCGAATGGAACTTCCCTGGGCTGCCCTAAGGATTGAGACCTCAAACATGAGTCGGAGTCCTACACTGGTGTGAGCTGTCATGGACGCAAAACTTGTAAGAGTTTCAAAAATGAAATCATCATCATCATCATTGTAATAAATAAATAAATAAATAAATAAATAAATAAATAAATAAGGTGGGCGGCTAATCTCACTCGTCAACCTGACTGATTGGTAGGTGCCTAGGTTAGTGATCAACACCTCCAGCTGCATCTGAGAGGATCTCTGCTGACAGGGTTAACTAAGGAGGAACACCTGGCTCTGAATGAAGGCAGCACCATCATCCCATAGGCCCAGGGCCCACAAGGAACACAATGGAAACAGAGCAAACCCTTTCTCTAATGCTTCCTGGACACCAACAGATTACCTGGGACCCCCGACACGTGGGACTCACACCTCGACATCTGAATCAAAGGTGATGACCTTCCTTCCTTAAATCTGGGAGAAAATTCTGTTACAGAGTCAAGAGAAGCTGACTGACAAGTACCCTTCCAAGCAGTCCACAGAACTGGAAGTGCCTGCACCCCACGTCAAGGACCCACCCTTCCTGGCACACTGTAGTGGTTTTTGTAGTTGTCTCTGTGGCCTACAACCCCACACCAAAAGAAAGTGTGATTCTCACACCTTTCTATGCCTCCAACACTTCTCAGATATGACAGAACACGACATGGAATCGAACCACTCATTACCCACAGGCCATTTGGACACTGGGCAGCAGTGGGAACAGCCATCTGTCCTCAGAAATCCACTATGAGTAGTTTTTTTGAGGTTCTTTGTTTTTTTCCAGAGTGAGACAGTTCAGTTTTGTGGGATGTGTGTGTGTGTGTGTGTGTGTGTGTGTGTGTGTGTGTGTGCGCGCTGTATCTCTATCGTTGCTTTCCAGTCAGGACTTGATAAATTCACAAAGTGAAAGGCACAGTCACCATAAAACACCTGTGTGTGACTTTCAAAGGCAAAAGAGAAGGCCATAGAGTTGCACGCGCTACTTACTCTCTAACAGGCTCTCACCGAAGAGTCCCATAATGGATCCTGAGCTACTTAAACTGCTTCTCTTATTCTTTTTAATTTGGTCTTTTTAATTAGTGTTATTGCTGTTGGCATAATTTATTATTATTACTTTACCAAGCATGCACGGTTGAATGCTATAAATATTTGGCCACAGGTTTTGACTATGTGTATACAAGGTCTGTCTGAATTATACTAGTACACATGCTTTCTATAAATATTCCCCCTAATTCATATGTTAATTAAGCACTAACTATACACTATATACCTGTAGTAAGACATCAGCCACAGAATCTCCTTATACAGAGGAGAACAATAGAAACAAGATTATTGGTTAACTGGGTAACAGCTAGATCCACAAGGCGGGTGGGGTGCCTGTGACAGGGCAGGGTGGGGGAAGGGGAGGATGGGGGAGGGGGAGGGGCAGGCTGAAGGATGAACCCCAGACTCCAACATACATTGTGAGGCCCTCACTGAGGTCTCAGCTTCTCAGTGAACCCTTTCCACTCTGCCTCCCTTTATTTTTTTACGTTTTTATTTATTCAGTGTGGTGGTGGAGAGTGGTGCCACAGTGACCTACAATGTACTACTAGAAGTCATGGGACACCTTGTGGGAGTTGGTTCTCTTCTTCGACCATATAGGGTATGGGAAATGAACTGAAGTCCTCAGGATTGGCAGCAAGTGCTACTGAGCAATCTCACTGGCCTCCCCTCTAAACTGTCAATCTTCTTGGGCCACACCCACTTCTTAGACTCTTTTCTCTTATTTTCTTTTCTCCAGGATCTACCCCGCTCTGTGGACAAGTCACTCCCATTTGTATCCTGTTCCCACAAGAGCGTGAGACATTCCTGCTAAGGTGGCGAAGATTTTTGCCTGTTCATTGCTGACCTCTGACCTTAGGAAACTTTAACCTGACACATAGTAGGTCTCTGTCAATATTGGCCTTTCCTGACCACATCAAAGGTCAGCTGCCAGGACTCAGTAATCACACCTATATCAGAAACCAAAGCCACCTTCCCTTTGAAGCTGGCTTACCTATCCTGTTTTTCTCTCCCTTCTCACTGGAATGAAGTTCTACCATAAGACACAGATTTTGGGCTCTTCACTTAAAACAGAACCTGGCAGATAACATATATCCACTGCATTCTAGGTCAATGAATCAACTCCCTCCCCACCACCCATCACCTGGGGTATACCAGATGTCTTTCCTGGGCTTCTCTCCACAAATCCTCACAATGACTCTGGGAGACAGGTACTGCTATCTTCTCCTTTTAAAGAGAGAGCACACACACACACACACATACACTGACTGACACACACACACACACACACACACACACACACACACAGAGTGAGCAAGAGAGATGGAGCAAGAAGTGGACGGGGCCAGCAATGAATCCCAGGCCATATTGATTTGAGCTTTGCTGATTTTCTTCAGTGAGTCGGGACGTGCAGGGCCTTGCACAAGGCCAGCCAGCACTCCCAGCTTTGATTTAATGACTGTTTTGGTGGCATGACCCTCCACAGACCAGGCAATCACCACACCTCTGCTCTGCTGAAGGGGCAGTTGTCTGTCACCTCCAAGCCACCCTGCACACCGAAGCTGGACTGATGTTTTCATTGGCTCTTTACTGAAGCCCATGTTGTAAGTGGTACCAGCAAAGTTAACCAGTACCTATAAACACATTACAAGGGGATGGCTCAGTCAGGAAACCGCTGGACAGGAAGATCCTGAGGAGGCTTGATGACCAGCGAAGTTCACCAGCTAAATTAGCGAGCTCTAGGCTCACTGACACCCCCATCTCAGATGATGATGATGATGATGATGATGATGATGATGATGATGATGATGA
>JADRCD010223787.1:9888-30153 GCA_019843815.1 Montemys delectorum | reverse complement strand
GATGATGATGATGATGATGATGATGATGATGATGATGATGATGATGATGTGCAGGGTGAGGGAGATGCCCAACACTGCCCTCAAGCTTCCACATGCATGCATACACGGTACGCACAAACACTCACCTGCACATAAGAACTTGTAAAAAGATTACAACATCCTCTTGATTGTGACACTGACCTGACTCTTATTTCAGAAATATTTATGTCAGAACCAATCAGAATCCAGAGGACAGATGTGTTATGACACACATTCCTAGTCCTGCCCCAACCCACCAATTGGGATTTTCTAGGAATGGGGTCAGAGAATGCCCATTCTAACTCCAAGGGTACCTCTGACAGCTAGTGACTTAACAGTTTTCATCCCTAGGACATGTGACAAATGTCTTCCAGTCAGGCAATAGTACTTAAACAATCAGCATCAAGACTTGAGCAGCCCTGTTTTAGCACGACGTTTCACAAATCAAATCTCCCTCACTCATGTTACAGGTTTCAAAAGGGCTTAGAACATGGATAAGTGACACCATACCACACGAAGCAAAGACAATAGTGTGGTCAACACTTTTATTTTGAGAGGCACTCAAGCCGAGGATTTTACATTTCTAAAAAACAAACAAATCAAAACCACCCGATTCTACCATAGCTATGCAATGGCAGAGAGAAATCAATGACTACAAGATTCACACACACACACACACACACACACACACACACACACACACAGATGCACACGAATGCTTGGCCTAGTACATCACTGCGATCTGAGCAGTCTATTAGGTCTTTTGTATTCTAAAAGATCTGCCATCATGGCAGAGGTAAGCTTCATCAAGAGGATGTTCAGTGACTCTCCAGCCAGCATCCCCCGTTACTCATATCTTACCAGGCTTCTGCAGAGCCTGAGTTTGTCTCTGCACATGGGAGGCCACTGGACCCAGCATTAGCTCTTGTCTCCTTCAACTACAGACAGAGAGACAAATACTTTACCAGTTAGTCATCTCTGAAACTAGCTACCCCAACTGGGAGGGTCCCATGGCACCGAGAATAACAGTATGAAGCTGGAGTATTAAATCTGTGTTCTTAAGATGTATAATATTCACAGAATATACATATATATCACAAATATGATTTTATATAAAGATTGTGAGATCTTTAGATATGCCTTAGCTTAAGACTCCAAGTAATTTTTTCTTTTCATATCATATAAACAGCCTAGAAAAAATGTTTTCTCGCAAAAACTGTAGGAAGAAAAAGGGGGAAAGGAACAAAGTCAAACAGTTTTAGAAACCACTCTGAAAAATGCAGTTTAAATATAGAGCTAAGGCAAGTACTGAAACGGAATCACATCATGTGATGTAATGGCTTGCTTGCTTGCTTGCTTGCTTGCTTTCTTTCTTTCTTCCTTCCTTCCTTCCTTCCTTCCTTTCTTTCTTTATTTCGCAATTTCAGAAATGTATTTAACAGTACTGATATTTAGCTGAGATTACTTTCAAGGGTTTTTCTATAAAGGAAAATGTTCTATCTATACAATATGGTACAGAGGATATTAACGCTTTAGAAGTAACCATATATTGCAATATTCAGGAGAGCCCTCGGGAGAAAAGTCAAACCTCTGTAGAAAGAAGCCACAAGAGAGGTAAAATTTTCAAGACATTTCATGGGCATAAAAACTCCTTTTCAGTCTCCATATTGTATGAGCAGGCTCCTCACATAAATCACCACCCACAGGGACTTCCTAGGCTAAGCAATAATTGGGCCCCTCATTATGTAAAGACAAACCTTTGGCTGCCCAGATGGACTATGACCAACAAGAGGGAAAGGAAGTGAGATTATTGAGACTAATTTGACACACAGCCTCCCTAACACCAAACACATACAGAAACAGCCTGCGGAAGATTCATAACTTTCGGGCAGGAGTCATTCTGGCATCTAGCTTTCTAGCTACAAGTGATCGTATTCAGGTTGCTACTTAGTTCCAAGAGAACTTCATAACTTCCTCGCATGCTCTTTGGCTTTGGACCCTATGCCATGCTAAACTACAGGCTGTTACCTCACCCTACCCAGAGCAAAAAAAAAAAAAAAAAACCAAACCACACTGCTGACCCTCAGCCACCGCTGTGCCAGGCTCTTAAGCATGCTGATAGAATCTGCCAAAACACAAAGACAACAGGATAGAGGGATTCTGAAAGACCCCCTTGGTCAGTCAAGAATAACTACGGTGCTGCAAGATCCCTTCCACTCACATGCCATTAAAATATGAAGAAAATAGGTATTAGAACTAATACAAAAACTTTTCTTTTTTTTTAATTCAGCGTTTATTTGGCAAATACCAAGTGCCTTCTCTTTCATTCGTCTCTGGTTCTGATCTGTGGAGAAACCACATCAGTATCAAATGCCACTTAGTTCTTATTCAAACAGAAGAAAGCAGACAGGGTGGCTGCAGGGTGACTCGGCTGACCTGAGCCTTCAGTAAAAACAAACCACTATAAATCACCAGATGGAAGCAATTGGAGAGTGATCACTTTAATTGATTGACCAGTTCGCCTGAAATTTACTATATAATTTCAACCCTCCCAACACTCTTACTAGGACAATTAAAAAAAAAAAAAAAAGAATAGTGGTTTTTATCAAACCATGTACCATGTAAAGAACTTTAGAAACAAACAAAAATTTTAATTACTCAAGATCAAAATGGGAAATGGCTTGATTTTAGAAATTAAGACCTGGAACATACAAAATGCTACTTCTAAAAGCTGCAAAGACAAGATGGTCCCGAAACTGGCCTCAAATGCATGAATATAAATGTTATCTGCACTGAAAATATAGAAAATTTGACATATTTTTTAATTTTATCTGAAAACTTTGCAAGCTAACATTTTGACTTCACTTATTGATTTAACGACAACTTGTGTCCAAATTTTCAGTTGGGGTTTCAAACCCTATTCCAACACCAGGAGCCATGCTCAAGAAATGGTGCGAGGTGACTCCAATTCCCAGGAGGCATGCTCAAGAGGTGGTATGAGGTGGCTCAATTCCCAGCACCCACATTCAACAGCTGATAACCAACCCAGGGCATTCAGCACCCTCTTTTGGAATCTAAGGTCACTTGCATTCAAATTTGCACAAATCCACATACACACACAGCTAAAAACAAAGATGTCTCCATGGTATATAACCAGCTCCCATCAGCCGCACACAGTAAGTCTGATCATTCTCTACAAACATTACCATAACGCACAGTTCCTATGCCAACCGCTATGCAATGACAGAATTTTAAGTTCTAGTCTACAGAATATAATCAAAGCTCAAGGTAGTTTTTTTTGAATCCTAGAAGTCAAGTTAGCAAGTAAAATATGTAAAGTATTTTTTGTTGGAAAGATATTTAAGGGAGTTGTAGTTTAATGGATTGCCTAGCAAGAAGCCTCTGGGTTCCATTCCCAGCATCACAAATAAGCATATAAGTAAATGAATTAATAAATGCTCAAAATTTAGAAGTAGAATAAAGTTAATCCATAGAGGTCTCCTTTGTTATGCTTTGGGAAGGGTACTCAAAGTTTGCTGTAAGAACTACATGCTAGTCCATGCAGATGAGTGATTCTAAACCCTCTATGCTGTAACCATTCCTTAGAGCTCCTCATGTTGTGGTGACCACTGCCCCCAACATAAAACTGCTTCATTGCTACTTCCTATCTGCAATTTGCTACTGTTATGAATCATAATGTAAATATCTGATATGCAGGATATCTGACATATAACACCTCTCCCACATACAAAGGGGTCATGACTCACAGGTTGAGAACCACTGATCTAGATATCATCCACTGCTCCTATAAATATACATGGGAATGATGCTGGATTCACTTACAAGGATAGCTGTCTAATATTTGCAGAGATTGGTCCCAGGTTTGGAATGGTCTCTAATTCATTGTTGTTCAGCTTCCTGTAAATGCCAAAAGAACAAAAAAAACCAATTAGATCATCTGAAATCCAAAGACATGCAAACACCTTAAAATATTTAAAGACCATCACCCAAGTTAAAAGTTTTAAGGATATTCTTATCATCCAAAGGTTCGTCCCAAGAAATGGTCCCAGGGGAAAATACTTTATGCAACCCTCAAAAGAAAGATAAGTGAGACTCACACTTCTTGAAGGCTTTGAAGGTGGCTCAGGGAACTCGTCTGGATAAAAGATAATCTGTTGTGACTCAGGTCCCTGTAAGAAAACAAAAGTCATATTACAAGTAGTTTCTTAAATGTCACTAATATCACTTAATGACCCACTAGGCAGAACGGGGGCTTTGAATTCTTTCTCTCAACACCAGTGACAAGAAGGGAAATAATTGGACCATTCTGTCCACAAATTAAATGGCAACCAAATGCCAAAGTCAAAACGACAAACTCTGAGGACAGAATTAGTTTAAGAGGCTGGCAGATTCAAATTCTTGAAGCCCACAAGCATTTTAAGAGATGTTTTCTGGCACTTGGTGAACAGGTCTTTTGTGAACTGTGCTTTGCCTCATCTTCTCAAAACCCCCTCCTAACCTGATACAGTGACATCATAGACTATGAAAAGTGGCTAATTAGGCAGGTTACCGAAACAAGGACTCCGGGGGAAAAAAAAACACTTTCATTATCACAAAATTAAGTAACAATGTACTTACTACACTGGAAAGGAGCAGAAGTTGATATCCATGGATATTCCCTTGTTTCAATGTGTTAAAGGGCTAGATTCCTAGTGTGGTGTGTGTGTATGTGTGTATCTGTGTGTGTTTGTGTATGTGTGTGTGTGTGTGTGTGTGTGTGCTCGCGTACCCTTGAAAGTACATGCTCAAAAGGATATACCACAGCCTGAACCCTCTCTTTCAAAAACCCCTTGAATTTCAACATCTACCAATGTAGCACACTATTTAAACCACACTAACCACCTAATAATGCCTGGCCAATGCTACAAGTATCCCGTGAACATATTTCAGAAACTAAAAGAAATGTGCTTCTTACCCAAAGGCTCAGTCAAACTTAGTAACAATTCCCACAGGCAACAAAGTACTAAAAGTAACAAACTCCTGTCCACACTGTGTTCTGGGCTGGAAAGTTTACTCAGCACCAAGATCTGAAATAAGGACCAAAATCCAACAAATGTTCCAGCACCCTATCCACATGCAGCTGCCAAACTAGTATAATGGAGATGAAACGGCAGAATAGCCACCAGAAACCAGGCTGAAGCACAGTGCGGGTGGAAGCTCCTCCCTGGAAGAGGCAAGATTAATTCTTCAGTGTTTAAAATGAAGATTTTTTTTTTTTAAATAACCAAAGTGTTAGATAATTAAAGTTAGTTGCTGACAAGCATGACCCATGCTTGTTTGGCTCCCACAAACAACAAAAAAATAAAAATCACATACTAAAAGAAATAATGTTACTTCTTGCTTAGTCGACAATTCAAAATTAAGGATACTGTAATTCTCCAAACTTTTTGAGAGTAAGCCCTGATTTCTGTATTTCACCTTAAAACAAAATAAAAAAGAACTTGCAAAGATTTTATTTAAGCTCTGTTTGCCTAAAGACCTACCAGACAGTCACAGTCATGAGTTGATTTATTCTGGTGGAGTTATAACATGAAGGGGGAAAAATCTGGCTCAGTTTTAAACTATAAAAATCCTGCAATTACAACCACTGCTGTGCACGCTCACCACGCTGGCTGGAGCCAGACACTTTCCCTCACAGTCCAGCCCAAGTCCATCTGGAGCTCATCAAGGAAGCCGTGTGCCCAACAACTCACGTTAGCAGTCAAACAAAACCTGTGTGCTTTAGCACCCCAGACACTCACAGATTGCCCACAAGCTTTAAAACACAACCAAGAAAAGAGCCCTCCACCTGGGACTTCAGCCTCGCTCTACAGACAGTCATTTGGAGCCACTTAGCTCAAGAATGCTGAGCCCGCCCCCACCCAGCATTGTTTCCTGTGTTGGAAAGCACAGGGGGGACCAATCTGGTATTTACATTTAATACAGTTAATTTTCTTTTAAATTAAAAGAAAGAAAAGGAAAGCTAAGAACTGCTCTCTGCTCCTTGGAAGGATTATTTCACAGGGAGATACTGGGAGAAATGAGATTTGGGTGCTCAAAGTTTTCCACCAGTAATGGGATGAGATTCCCCAAACAAAAGACCTTTGAACTGGGAACAAGCCTTCAGCCCAGTGCACATTATGGGGACACTGGTTGCATGTCCTCCAGCAGGAGCTGGCAGCTATACATATTTCAGTTATTGCAAGTGCTTCCATCCTGAGCTCTGTGCACTATTAAAGCCACATTATACGTGGGAGAAAAAAAAATGCTTCTTAAGTGACTTTTACTGCTAAATGCTTAAAGCCATGAAACTTTTAATTTATCTAAATTTAGAATTTAAAGTACTATATGTTTCAGAAAGAATTACCTCCTTTTTAGAGGACACCACGTTCCATCCGTTTTCCCTATATTGTTTTTATGGCTGGAGCACTAAAGAGAGATGTGGGGATACAATGTTTCCAGGGTTCCCTCAAATCCAGGAAAGAAACCAGTCAACACGGAGGGCAGATTCATCCTTAGGTGCAGTTCCTTGAAAGAACATCTTCCACAGGAAACTTTTGAAAAAGACTTGCTTCGATGAGGTCAATAGATAGGAAAGGTGGGGAGACGCTAACTAATTTACCCATAAAGCCATGGGGCATAGGCCTAGAAAGATCAACCACCCCCATATATTGTAGAGTCACTCTGCGTTTTATCGAGTCAATGAGTGTGTGTGTGAAAATTATTCATTTTACAACATTTGGTTCGAGCTATCATTTTCTTCTTTCTAAGCATTTGGAAATCCAACTTCCAATTCAAATTTGAAAGCACAAATAAAGCAATACAGCGTAGCTTCTTAATCAATCCCACAGGGGCCTGCTGTGCTGCTAACTCAGCAAAAATATGGAAAGCCGAAAAACAAAAAGGCAGGCTGTAGCTGTTTTAAAACACAAATCCAAAGCGACTCGTAAATCAGCCTGCTATGCTCAAGTTTTGGTCTGGAAACTATAGAGAAACAGCTGTGGCAAACACAAGGACCGCTACTCCCTCCCCACCCCCACAGTAAGTACCCCCTCCAGAAGCCTCTTAACAGGCAGCGCCAAAGAAGTCACTGAGCACAAACTACCTTTCGGACTTTCTCCTCAGCTCTGTTAAGAGCTCCAACACTTCTGCGTGATAAGATAAATCATCTGAAATTCCAGCGAGAATTTAATAACATTTGAGGTTCCAGTTGGCAATCAAACAACTCGCCCCCTTTGGCTAAATAACGTTATTTTAACAAGCCCCCCCCCCCTTTGGCTTCAGAGCTCCGGAGAGGCACAAAGCTCTTTGACTGAGGCTCCAGCAGTAACTTTTTTAACAGCGACTTTCATTAAAGAACTGCAGGTTCCTTCTGAAAGCAGAAGCGAGTACAGTGTTATTATTGTTTAGCTCCAACTAGTCAGCTTTCCACACAAGGCTCTCCTATAGCAATAAAGGACAACTGGATAAAGTGGGGAACACGTGTGAGTGTGTGTGTGTGTGTGTGTGTGTGTGTGCGCGCGTGCACACACACACACACACACACACACACACACAAAGCACAGACATTCCTAACTTGTAGCTTCAACAAAGGAAACAAAAGACACACAGCATATTTTTCTGAACTTTCTCATACATTCCAAAGACTATTGTTTGCTATTTTATTCCAAAGACAATGTTTGCTATTTTAAAAGCCCAAGGAAGGAGGGCCGTGGTGAACAATACACATTTTCTATTCACTCCCTGGTCTTGGAAGCCATCTACTTAAGAGCTTTTGTAATTATGTAAGGTTTAACTAGGAGCAGCTCACACCTCCTATGGCAATACACAAAATAACAGGGGAGAAGGATGGCATGTTGCCTTTTGCTCTTCTCTGAGGTGGGGAACAAACCTTTGAGAGTAAACAAAGGAAACATTGACAATAAAGAATCTGAGACCACATGGCTGGGTGATGCCTCCCACAGATGTGGTCAGAAGTCACCGAAGTACAAGGATGGAGAGGCTGTCCGATGAGCCATCACAGCAGGGCTTCTGACAAGAGACCCAGCGCTTATTTATACAAGTGCAATGCATTTTCACATACGTTTAAGGAATGTAGACATGTATTGAGACAATTTACTTCTGGCGGAAATGTAATTAAAGACTGTGCTAACCAAATAAACTGTAATTTGTTTTTAGTGTGCCACCAAATTATCTGCAAAACAAAATCCTAATTAGGTCAGTTCCCTTTAAGACCGTTTAAGTAGGTATTGAATCCCCCCCCCCACTTTGATTCAACTCAACTTCCAATCAAGGCCTACACAATTTTCTGAAATCCATCTACATCCAGTGGACCACCTGTCATTAAGAAACTACTGGGTCAAGTTAGACTTAGTAAGCATTTCTAAAGGCACTCCAGGGAGACGAGGAAGGTCTTACTTTTCCCTCTCATCCATAGGTACCCTCCTCCAGGCATTCCCATGCTTGATTCCATATGTTGTCAGCAGAGAGCCATTCAGCTTTCACGAACTCAGCAGTGTGACCCCCCACCCGGCAAGAGGCAATTGAATGGAATTAGCCACAACTAATTGAAAGTCTTCCTGCTTCAGGCTCAAGTCTTTATCTCTCCTTTCACGAGTAATAAAAGCTGCTACCTCAGACATTCCATAATCAGCCATTAAATATCAATCCAATTCTCGTTAATTCTATTTCCTTATTAAACTCCCTTTTAAGAGAGTGTGTTGTTTGAGGGTCAACAGTTTATAACTGATGAAATAATGTACGTTGGGACACTAGATCAAAAACAAGATTTCTTAAGCCGCCTGGCGACTATTGTCAAGACCTACGATTGTTTAAGAGCTGGGAGTGTCTGCTAGGCCTAAATTTGAGAATCTTTAAGTATGAAGTGATTTGATTTCTTTTAAACGAGACAACTTTAAAAAAAAAGTACAACTTTTGCTTTTTTGCTTATGGCTTAAACGTCCCCTCCAATTTTAACAAAATTAGGGGTTAGGAATGAATAAAGAGAGCTGACATTTGTAAGAACTCGCATCTCCAAGTAAATTATATTTTCTTCCGTGTTCTTCCACACAGTTGGCAGTGACTTAGGGCTTTCTGGCTTCCCAGCTAAAATCCGCCACACAGCACTCAGCGCCGGCTCCAAACTTCCCCAGATCTCGGTTCTGAAAACCTACTTCCATTGCTTATCTACCCGACCAGTCTTCGTACCCAACTTCTCACAGGAACCAAGACGCATTTCAAAGTGGCCCGGGAGCGAGCCTGATGGTCTGCTAATGCGAAATTAAGCACAGCGGAGAGAAAAGTCTGTGCACCTTAGCTTGAGCAAGGGGTTCTAAGAGAAAGGCGCGCCTGCAGTGAATGCCTAGGGACAGGCAGGGACCCTAACCTCTGAGAAGCTACAGTAGGGCCAGCTTCCTACGTCCACTCAGAAGAAAACCTGCAAAATACGATCTCTCGCAGACTGGCTCCGGGTCGCAGGCGTCGGGTCAACTGGCCCAGGAGTGGTGACACAAGAACCCACCTGCGCGGATGCAGAGGGAGACTGAGTCCCCGCCGCGGGGCTCCGCTAGCGGCCTGGGCGCTGCACGGTGCGCCCTGAGCCCCGGGCCTCGGTGGACTCTTCTCGTCCCGCACCCCTGGCGGGCCGGTGCCCTCCACCCCACCGGAATGGTACTGATACTTACAGCCGTGTGACCCAGGCCGGGAGAGGATCGGGAAGGCGAACCAGCCGCCGCCGGCTGCAGTCCAGCAGGTCCCCGAGGCAGTGGCAGGCGGCTGGGCACGGGCGCAGCACGGCGTCGTCCGAGAGCTGCCGGGGCGCCCCGTGGCCTCCGCTCCCCGCCGGGCCCGCGCGCCCCAGCCCCGCGCACAGCAGCAGCCCCAGCGCCGCGGTGGCCGCTCGGAGCCCGGGAGCACCCATCACCCTGCCGCCTCCGGTTCGGCCGGGAGCTCTGCAGCCTCGCGCACCCCCAAAAGCACCGACTCCCAGACCGGGCTGGATACTCCGATCGCCGCCTCGTGCTCCCGGCGGCTCAGTCCCGGCCCCGAAGGCCTCGCATGCCCGTGCACAGCGGGAGAGCCAGCAGCGGAGGACCGGCAGCCACGGTGAAGGCAGCCCGAGCGGCGTCCGAGAGCTCGACCGCACGCCGAGAAACTTTTCCGCCTGCGGCGGGCAGCGGGGCGCGGTGTCCCGGCGCGGCGGAACGGCGAGGCGGGGCGCGGAGGCGGGCGCGCGCCTATTGGCCCGCCGGGCACCCGCGGCCACGTGACAATAACAAGGCTCCAGCCCCGGGCCGGCGCCCGGGAGAAAGTGGAGCTGAGATTGTAGGAAATTCCGAGTTACATTTTCCAGCGTCTGCAGCCAGCAGTCTCCGCTATGTCCTGGGAACCATAGATCAGATGGAATGGGAGGGCAAGAGCGAGCCAGCGAAGGACTGAGCCGGCTGGTGCTCAGAGCTGCAGTTACTTAAGGGAAACTTTAGGGAGTACAATTAAAGTAGTTGTGTTCCAAGGCCTTTCAATTCCTAGCGAGAGAACTGTGTCGATTATTTGGAGAGTGAGACAGTGGCTTTGATAAAAAACAGTTTTAATATTGGTGCCAGCGGAGTCTTTTGTGCGTGTGTGTGTGTGTGTGTGTGTGCATATTTGTATATGATGTATATGTATAGCCTGGCAGCCCAGCACTGAAACACAGAGGCAGGCAGATCTATGAGTTTCAGGCTGGCCAGGAAAACACAGTGAGATCTGTCTCAAATGTATGTGCATATGGATGGATGGCTAGACGGATAGACAGAGGACATGATTTTGAATATGGTAGCTTGGTTTATAATGAATGGGGCTGGAGGGAATGATAGTGAATTAATAAATAACTAAAAAAATAATAAATTAATACATCCAAATTGGCAATCAGATTCCAAGCAATAGTTAAGAGTAATAAAAGCAACCACACTATTATATGCTAAGACCTTGAAAGAAAAAATACGCGTGCACATACACATACGCACAAACACAGGGGCACACACACATATGCTCTCTCACACACACACAAACACACACACACACACACACACACACACACACACACACACTTACCTTGGTCTACCTGCCTTTTGAATGATGACGCTCTTGACTGAAAAGTCTATCAGACTTAAACACACTTGCCTGTCAGTGGAGTATACTGAGGGAGGAGATAGAAGCAAACTACCAGGCACCCAGTTGAAGCCCATCTGGACATACTCTGCCTGTAACCTGGGCAGCAAGGTGTTGAAAGTGATGGAGACCTCAGAGTTGCTCTGCTAACCCCTCAGAGAAAATAGGCCCGGAAGAAATAGCTAACATTTTGTGGGGTGACAAACTAATTTTAAGGCTTCGTTTCCATAAGCTGTTTGCGGCATGGTACCTGCCCAAGCATGTCTGGGACTGGGGCTACTCGACCAGCCAGATGATGCAGGATGAGATAGCTGGTGGAACTGAGACTTTAATGCCATGACCATTGACTCGCACTGTAGTGTTCACCTGTGTAAGCACGGCCATTCATGGGGAAACAAAAGACTAAAGTCAACACACCCTGGTTTAGGTAAGATAACCCTCCCCTTCCTTCCATCTGCCTAGAGGTCTGCCTCGTTTTAGAACAATAGACAAGAAATAGTTATAATTACGTTCCATTAAGCCACATATTATTGTGGGTTCACAATAGTCCGGCTACGGATTTTCTTGCTTGACTAATCCACATAAGGAAAGCCAAGTTTGCTATGCCATCAAGTTTTTAAAAACAAGAGTAATGTCAGAATACACATGCCTATGCTGTTACATGGTGTGGGTGCCTTGACTTGCTCCTGAGATGTCAGAGACAATCAAAGTCTGTCATCGTTCAGCAATGCTGGGCTCCCTTTTCCTGGGTACACTCAGTTTCACTTTCCTCATGAATTAAATTTACACTTCTATGCTTATATTCACATCTCATCCTGATTTCCAGTTTAGAACTTCCTCCTAAACCACACACAGCGCGCCCACGCTCATTCAAATGTGGTGTGTCCAGAATCATGTTTCAGTATCCCTGACCCGCACGCATTCCTTTTCTTCCTGTGTTTACTGTCTCAAAGAAGGATGCTTCACCCCATCCAGGTAAATCCCTAGACCCTAAAAAATCAACCTGCAGCCTTAGCACTGTCTCTATAACTGACCAGACTATTCTGTTGAAGCCAACCTAGATGAGGCCCCTCCATCTCCTCAGACATCGTGCAAACTCCAGCCCCATAGATCCAGATGACACCTCTCCTTCCTCTGTCTGGCACTCCAGTTCTCTCCTCACAATGCCAAAAGAGCTTCAGAAAGTTCAAACCAGGGCCTAGGATCCCACCGCCTGATTCATTACCCTCATGGGATCCATTGTCTTAGAAGTAAAATTTGAAATTCTGAGAGGATATGTACATTTTTTCTCTCTGCAATAGCCTTTTTAGCTCACTAGACCCACCTCCCCACCCCTGAAGCTACAAACTCCCCCATTTACTGCGTGTTTTCCCTTTTCCCTTTCTGCTCCTTCGATGGCTGTCCTGATCGCTCTGCCCCCTCCTTAGCCTGCTCCATTTGTACATCAGGAATTCTTTCCAAACACACTTCTCTAAGATCTGCTTCGCTCCCCCGACCCCACCCCCCCATTCATTGGGTTGAATTTCTTAATCAGCTAGTTGTGAATACAATCAAAGCTTTGTTGTTGTTGTTGTTGTTATCAGGCTCCCCTCTATCAGCTCCTTGGATAAGTCCCTTCCACTCTCTGTCCTCTCTTAGTACCTGCTGACTGTGGCCTAGGCCTCCTCTGGAGGCCACCAGGTCCTCCTTCATGTGTGGGCCCCTGACAGTACCTGATCCTCCCTAGGTCCAGGCTGGTTTGTGTTTATAATTACACAATTAAATTAAGCACTGAGTTAACCAGGTAAATATGAGTGTAAAAGGAAGAAACATTTATTAATTTTGTATGCTAATGAATTGGGAGCACGGGACACATCCTTTAAGGGTAACCACTGAAGCCGCGTCATCAAATTAGATTAGGAAAAAAAGACCATTGCAAAAATGGCAAGGAGGTGCTTAGCTCACTTAATGCTCCTGTAACAAAACACCTGGTACTGGGGAACTTATAACAAGCAAGCTTAGCACATGCAAGATCAGGGGTTCACATCTAGAGAGAACCCTCCTGTTATACCATCCCTCGAGGAACAAGAGAGGAAGAGGAGGAGGGAGAGGAGAGGAGAGGAGGAGGGATAGGCAGCCCTCGTCCTTTTATCAGGAACCTGCTGCAGGTAAATGTCATCAATCTATCCATGAAGCCAGAGCCTTCAAAAAGCCTTCGAAGTCAACAGCACAGCATTGGGGTTAAGCCTGCAGGACAAGGCACAGAGGACACATTCTACCTATGGGGGTGGGGAGAGTAATTCCGGGGCCCACATAATATGAACATGCAGGACACATTCTATCTCTGGGGATGACAATTCCGGGGCCCACAGGACCTGAGCACAAGGACACATTCCACCAAGGGCATTCTGGGTCTTTGGGATCTTCATTACAGTAAGGACTCTTTGTTGCAAGGTCAAGTTTGGTCCCCTTCCCCTTTTCCCTCCCTTGCCCTTGCTCCTTCCTTTCTGCCTCTGCTTCCAGGCGAAGCAACAGAAAGTCTCCTCCAGATGTGGGGACCAGCCTCAGCCACTGTGAAAGTTACATCTTTTTTCCTTTGCAAATTACCAGGTCTCTGGGATTCTGTTACAGTGGCACAGAAATGAACTAACAATTCTGTCAATTTCCCAACATTTAAGCAGTAAACAGCAGAGACTCCTGAGACAGCCTTAATTGCTTGTTGTTCCTCTCGGGTTAATATTCTTTTATATTCACATGCCACACCTATGGCGGATTGAGTTGTTGTGGCTAATGTCTCATCAATAGGGCATTTAGTATGAGGTAGTCACATTCATTTTGACAGAAAATCACCTAACATTTCAATCGAAATAGGATGAAGCATTAGGTTTCTTCTGCCATGGTTAGAGAGCCACGGTGTCACTGGTAGTTGAAAATGAAAACTGACTTCCCTGTGGAAAATGCCTAAATCACACCAGTTTCTCATTTATAACCTTTTCTCTGGTCAATGGTAAATCCTGACTATTTTTCAAAATGTTTACTACAGTCCATTCAGTGATCAGCACTTCCCAGAGCCAGAGCTGCTTTAGGGTGGGACTTCTGTTGTTTTTATTTTTTTCTTTTGCCTCTGGTTAGTGTGTGATTTGATTGGGAAGCTCATTGCACACTAGTGCTTTCTCTCTCTCTCTCTCTCTCTCTCTCTCTCTCTCTCTCACACACACACACACACACACACACACACACACACACCTGACAAGTGAGAGACTTTCTTATCTTGAGTGCTGGCAAGGCCAATGACTCAGAGATAAGGAGCAATAGAGGTGCTAGATTGTCAGTTTTAACATCCAAGGACAAGCAAGAAGCTCAGTCCTTTGCCTTATCGTTACAATGAATGACACCGTTTGTGTACCTGTGAACTGTGAAAGGGGAAAAGATAAGGCAGGGGAGATTGAGGAGTGCAAAAGTCCCAGCTAGAGTTGCCAAAAGGAAATGTTCACGGCTCAGTCACCCGGAGCGCCCCCTCATTAGGGCATTACAGCAGATAGACTGTGGTTACCCTGGCCTCTCTCTCACACACACACACACACACACACACACACACACACATACACACACACACACACACACACACACACACACACACACACACACACGCAGTTTCAAACAGAAAGTAGAGTCTTGCTCTACAAGTATCTATGTCTAGAACGAAAGATGTGGTTCCTCATCCGGTTTTCTTCAGCTGGCTGACCGTGTGGTATTATTGGAATTAAAAGCAAATACTGTTATCTGGACGTTGACTTAGCTACAGATTAAATACATGCTGCTTCACATTTTATTTATTTCTGAAATCGCCCTCGAGGACGAATGTGTGCTCTGAAGGAAACTCATACTGTGAGTCAAAGCGGATGTGGAGGAAATGATGTGCTGCCTGGTGCTCCTGGCTCCTAAGCTGTGACTAGGGAGGTGAGCAGAGGCAGGGTGCCCAGGGCACTTACCAGGGGCTCCTCAACGCCAAGCCCTTTCCCCAAGAGGGTTCCTTAGGGTGTTTTCAGTCCTTCCAATGACTTAACTCTACCCCTATTCCCCAACAAACATCAGTCCTCAAAGTCCACTAGAACAACTCAACCATGAAAGGTCTCCCCAGATCAGTCCTTTCAGGAGTGCGGAACACCAGTGGTAGTAGGCCCCTGCCACTGTCAAGTGGAGCGGTCAGGAGGAGAAGTGTTCTAGCTCTCCATAGCCTGACAGCTCCTCACTCTACTGTCCTCTTCTAGAAAATGGCTCAAAACCAAAATGTGCTACACAGTGGAACCTCATAACTTAAAAGTCCCATCTAAAATCCAACCCTTAATATTAACATATAGAATATATTTTAATATATATTTTAATAAATACACAGTAATATATTTACTATAAATATCATAATAAATTATATAGAGACAGAAGGAGAGATGAGGCTAGGGGCAGGAGGTGTGGGGAGGAAGTGTGTGTTTGTGTGTGTGTCCCACGAGAATGTAGCTCCCACAGAGCTCAGACAAGGTATCAGATCCCCTGGAACTGGAGTTACAGACAGTTGTGAGCTGCCATGGGGTGCTAGGAACTGAATCTGGGTCCTCTATAAGAGCAGCCAATATTCTAAACTACTGAGCCCTCTCCCCATCCTGGAGCCGTAGTCTTTACATTACAAGTTGTCTAACTCCTTTCATTGTTCAGAGAGGTCAGATGAGTGAACCACAGAAATAGTTTACTGCTGGAACCATTTACTAGTGATGTCACTGGAACTAACTGACCTTTTAACTGTTAGACAGCACTGAAATTGAGGATTTCAAAGAAGGTATTTTGTGACCTCACTTCAGGTCCTAAATCTATTATGGTAGGTAGTATACTGTATGAATGTTATTAGGGTTTCTACTATCCCTTCTCAAGAAGTTATGCATTAACTCAATTTTCTATTATGTATGCTATGAGAGCAGAGAGAATTATTAAGCATATTTATAAAAAAGGACTTCTATGTGCCTTTGGGAATTTCCTTGTGAAATGTTTGTCTCCTACTTCTTAGATGACCCTGGTCTACCCTATTCTAAGAATTAAGTTGCATTCCCAAACCATGAGAGAGCTCATAAATGATTTATTTGTTGTTTTTATTTACAGCTTCATCCTCTTGGACAGTTTATATTTATTCAGGTCTACCTATCCTATTATTAAGGTATCTTTATGTTACATGTTCTCAGAATCGACTGAGAGCACTACAAGTTCTGCTTCCGTCCCTACACAGCAGGACATACACTATCAAGAACTTCAAAATAGAAAACAGGAAAATGCTGATGGTATGAAGTTGGTATTAAACTGTCACTCTTGTCCTAGAAATAAAGACTATACTGCAAAATCTTTATATTTTAGTATAAGGCCAATGAAATTGTTCAGCAGGTAAAAGCATTTGCTGATCATCCTGACAATTGAGTTCAGTCCCAGGGAGCCATGTAGCAGAAGGAGCAAACCTACTCCACAACTTGTCCTCTGACCTCCACCCTACTGGCTTACACACACACACACACACACACACACACACACACACACACACACACTTGAATTCGCAGACACATGCACGTGTAATAAATAAATAAATAAATAAATGTGATAAAATCATAAAACATTTTAGCCAAAGTCTTAACAAAGTCCTATGGTGCCCAGACATTAAAACAAAAGGTTCCCGTTGGAATATTGGCATGGAGCCTGAAGGTGCTGAAGAAGCTCACCGGCTCGCTAGCTCACCCAGTATACCTGTCTGCTGCCATCCTCCATTCTATGGCTTTGAGGGATGGGGGTGGGCGTTTATTCCTTTAGTTCCCAGAAATGAATCCCACCTGCTCTTTTCTCTCATTTGAACTCTTTTGTACCCATCCCACCCCTAACTCCCAGAGGAAAACTAGAGTGTTTAGCCAGCAATATTTCTGAATCTTTTCTATGCAATTTATTTTCAACAGGGGCTCACAAACAGTACTCGTTTTCTGACATGCTCATCGGGAGAGGGGAACGTTTCTTTTCAGCTTCTATGCTTGATGGAGATGAGTGTGCCCCCCCCCCCCACGCTCGACGGGGGCTTTCTAGGGCTCGCTATTGAGTCTTGAGTCAGAGTCTTATGAAGATTCCCAGGCAGGCCTCAAAGGTTACACTCTTCTGCCTCAGCATCTCAATGCTAGCAATACAGATATTTACCATCACACCTCTCTTCTTAATATTCCCTAAGTGACTGTTTACTCTTACAGCCTCCCATAGAGTATCTGCTCATTGTCAGGTATGGAAACCATGATATGATATGCTTAGAAACTCACGTGTGTTGGAGTCCAGATTCCAACCTAATCCATCTGACCCCCTCCACAAGTCACCCCTCACCCACTGCGACATACCCTTTCACTGGAGAGTTGGAAGAGGTGGGTTTCCAGATTCTCTCTTTATATTGCCAAGAACAGCTTCCAAGCCCCAGCCCTGGAGTGACAGTGGACCCTAGCATTGTAGCTGCTGTCTCTCCCTCTTTTGACATTGATTAAAGTTGAGTAAGATGGCTTGTGTCATCATTTTAGAGTCTGGTCTGTAAGGGGGAAAGTTGATGCCCTTGCCTCCCTATCAGAATGAGGCCTGAGAGTTACTCGAAGACAGTGCTGTCTTCTGAAAGGTTTATTCTATTACATTAGTCCACTCCAACTCTAGAAGTGCTGCTGATGTGTCAGAGATATTTTAACTGTCCTTGATCCATAAATGAAACCTGGCTAGGAACCTAGGCAGTTTGTTATTAGAGTTAAAGAAAAATGCCAAGAGAGAAGAATGTTCCCTTTCTTTACAATGTTTTTGTTTGGGCTACTTAGTTGGGAAACTGTGAATGATAGCCAGGTGATCCAAGAAACAAGCTCAGAGAGAGAAGTTCCTGCTGGAGCTATATTCCACCTGTTGAGAATCATTACATGCAGCAACAGTATTTCTTTTCCTTTAGTTTAGAGACCAGTGCTAAACTTTGTACCTAACTTGTGTATAGCATAAAGAGAAATTTTAAAACAAATAAGAGTCTCAAATTGGCACTTTCCCAATGAGCTTTTGTTTGAGATTGTCCTTCAAGCTCTTACCCAGAAACATCCATAGGATTTCCCTTAAATAGAGACTCTCCCTATTTAATTGATAATTAAGTAATATTGGGGTTAATCATTGATCAAATTCAAGATCAGGGCTGGGAAGATGTTAGTGGTGTAGTACTCGTTTAGTGCACATGAGACCCTGGGTTCGATCCCAGTACAGTAAAAATCAAACCCTTTAATCTAAGAACCAGCATTATTAAAAAAGGTGTGGGTTACCTGATTCAAAGTGTAAGGCTAACTTTTTTGTTTGTTTGTTTTTACTTTGTACTTAAGTTAGTCAGCACCATGACAAATGATTTCTAAAATAAATAATACAGCTGTTATGAAAGTGAGACTTCTAGAATTCTAATACAAACAGATACACATGTGCTAATACCACAAGAGAAAGTGCTAGAGACACACTCACACTGGGTCAAACGTTGTAAATTCATTTTTATTGTCTAATATTAGGTGCTTTCATCTATCATTCAAATCCATGCACCAAAGGACTTCATATTGATTTTCTAGATTTTTTTTAAAAAAATATATCATTAAAAGTGAAGCACTTGGTCCTGGGATATAAAGGATGTTGTTTGGATAGTTTCAGTAGTAACATTAGATTCAAGACTTCACTCTGGTAAAAATGTCTTCTACCACTGAGACATTCCTCAATCCCTAGTGGCAGTGGCCATCTTTTAAAAAGCCAAGGGATCCCTTCACAACTTAGTGATGGAGTATACAGTGAGAAATTAAAGGAGATGTAAATAATTAATTACATCAAATGCCCATGGATGGGTCCCCAGAAAATTCCAGAGTACTGGCAGCAGCTGGGGGTTTCCCTGAAGTCTGTGGCTAGCCGCAATACTCCTGTTTTAGGAAGAAAATGTTCTGGGTTTTCCCTGCAGGTTTGGGTCATTTCCTATAATGCCAGTAAGAGTAGATGCAGCTGTCTCAAGGTGCGGGTGGGATTCTATATCTCATTAGAAACTATACTTGAATTCTCTTCATCCAAGACGAGAAAGGTGACAACTTGAGCACCCCAAGTGTGGCTACAAAGGCACGTTTACAAGGATTTCCCAGAGGTGTTTAGGAAAACAACTTTTAATAAAACCATTTTAATGTAGGCTGCCTGTTTAAAAGTGGCTTAGAGATCCTAAAGCAGTCTGTATTTGGTCAGGATGCTTGCATCTTAAGACACATTTTGCATGTCTAAATCAGAGATCAGGAGTCACCAACTCCTGGAATCACGATGTCTCTTTGAAACACGTCTCACTTTTCATCCTAGCTGGATATGCAGCTTGCAACAAACAGCATTCCGACATCTACAGGCCGTGGGGCAGAGAGTGCAGGGTGCAACTGAAGATCTCACAGATGATAACTTTTCCAGTGGGTCTCGGGTACTTTCAGCATCAGACAGAGGAGGGGTCTCAGACACGAACACCATCTGACTCGTCTAGTCTGCTGTGAGAAGTTCTGCATGGAGAGTTTAGGGATCTGGGACATGTGAGGCATGGCATCTCCTAGTATGTAGTCCTAAGATTTCTTTGTCTGGGTAATGGATGATGCTCTCAGCTGTGTACTCATTAAACTCCCCTCTTCTCACTCAGCTCCATCAAGAATATGAAGAAACTCAGAGAAATAAAGAACATGCAATGGTTCAATCTTAACTATAGAGCCTTGGACCAGTGTGGGAATGTGGGCGGAAAAGCATATAGAGGGTTATTTTCCAATATGCTTACATGCACAAGGAGAATCCTCTTTGTCATGTACTTACATGTAAGTAACTATAAGGAAATTGCTGTGTACAAACTAATTTGTATCGTCAGTCAACACCAAAGTATTAGGTAAGCCCATAGGCCATTCCATCCCATGTCTACTACGTGAATGGCAAACAGAAATGCTCATTTTATAAGTGTAGCAAATACAAAGGTCAGGAGATCCTGGTGTGTGTTTCTACAACGCTTTCCAGAGAGAGAGA